>VMOF01000013.1:17956291-18073791 GCA_011764245.1 Trialeurodes vaporariorum | reverse complement strand
CATAAGATTTAATGATGAAAAATAAGTAGATATATTTTTTGCCAATTCTGGGAGCATTGCGGGGTTGCCAGATGAACGGATTTAGGTCTCTTGTTTCCCACAGGAACTATTGTAATGACGGGAAAGCTGGCAACACGGTTGAAGGCAGTGGCATCGCCTGCAACTAGGCAACACTGTATTCTATCCATTTAAACTCATGTGAAAGATCGAAGTCAGGGGGTGTACAGTGTTCAAGGAAAATTCGATGTATTGAATGAGTTTGAATAGAGGAGTAGCATTGTTGCCAGATGGCACGCTACGCCACTGCTTGAAGGGCAAAGGCCAAAAAGGGGGCTCATATCAGCACGATGCGAGTAATTATGTATAAACGTAAAATGGCAGCTCTGAAAATGTATGTAGAACAAAATTGGGTTGGAAAAGGAGAAGACAAAAATGAAATAAAAAGGAATCCCTATGATTTGGAGAAAAAACTAACTTTTTTCTTAAGGAGTGACCAGTGGCGGCTCGTGCAATCTGGCAACCGTGCACTTTTGCTATTTAAACGTATGCAAAAAGATCGATACTAGGTGAGGCGCTACCAAGTACTCACCAAGTAATCGATTATTTTACACAGTTTTAAATGGAGGAAATCCATTGTTGCCATATTGCACGAGCCGCCGCCGGGAGTGACCGCGATGACCCCCCCCCCCCCCCCGCTTAAAAAGCCTGAGTAATGATTGCTATTTTTTACTGTGAGTCGGACCTAATGTGCGATGTGGCGCGGCGGTATGGCGTGGCGGTATGCAGCGTGGGCAAATTTGCATGTGAGCCCGGACGTATAAAAAAAAAAAAAAATGATGGGAAAAAAAAACTCCAACCTTCAATCACTGAATCACACTTTCCAAAATTAATTACGTTATAATTATAATCGTGCACGCAAGCTTCACTTTTTTTTTTTTTTTTTTTTTTTTTTTTTTTTTTTTTTTTTTTTTCGGAATTCCCGAATTGGCTTGAAACGATGACCGACTCGTTAAAATCTTCGTTTCATTAGCGAATTCTCGGCGTTGTCAAATTCAACTCGTATTCCGCAACAAATCAAATTTATCAATTGCTACAGGCTTATATTAATGGTTGATATGGATGTGTAAACCCCTGCAAAAATTACGATAAGCGCAAAAAAAAAATCACGAAATCCACTGCCAAACTATTAACCCTTTCAGACCTGCAGTCCATTCCAATGGACATTATTTGAGTAACATTGAATCTAATGGAAAACATAAAAATACAATATGAGCATCAATGATGAGAAAACTGCGCTGAGATCAACAATGTTGATCAAAAATCTGTTCCTGAAAAAAAAAGATTTTCAGATCTGAAAGGGTTAAAGTGCTTTCAACCGCGAGATCGTAATAGCGGTGATGGTCGTATTTTACATATTGGGTTTACCTATTTCATTAAGCTCCATCCTACGAACACGTTTCATTTTCATTTGTAGACAACTCCCGAAATCTGGACAAATCGCGGAGTGTCCAGACAAATCGCGATGTGTCTAGACAATTCGCAATCTGTCCATCGCACCGTTTTGACAAATTCCGAAATGAAGAAAAATAATACGATTTGTCCCGACAAATCATGATTCGATAATTTCGTAGTCGTCGGATATAAAACGATGTAATACGTAAGATAACATAAACTATTACGTAAGTTTGGCAATTCAGAACAAATCGAACTATTTAACGAATTATTCGGCCAGTTCAGAGTATTTCCATCAGGTAAGACGACTTTATCTGTGCATATCTCATGAATTGGACAGCATCTGAGCATCTTCAGTGTTGCCAAACCAATTGCACAATGGGGCTCTTGCAAACTTTCGCTGTAGGGAATTGAAGAGTTGATTCTTGCATATAAACCTGTAAAAATGACGATGAGTAGGTACACTAAAAAATCACGAAATTCACTCTCAGAATCGGGCTTAATGGCGGAGAGACGCAGGTGTCATGAGAGATTCCTATATCTACATTGATAAGTATCTCTATGTTTCCGTAGAGAAAGTGACATAAATAGACAGGAATCTCCCATAATACCTGCGTTGAACCGCCATTACGATCTTGTCGTTATAGCAGTTATGTGAGTTTATTTCTGAATTTTAGACTTTCTTATTGCGATTTT
Source organism: Trialeurodes vaporariorum (assembly GCA_011764245.1). NCBI lineage: Eukaryota > Metazoa > Arthropoda > Insecta > Hemiptera > Aleyrodidae > Trialeurodes > Trialeurodes vaporariorum. The sequence goes on along the minus strand of VMOF01000013.1, from coordinate 18,071,643 downwards.
CGCTGGTCTTACCACCAGATTGGACTATTTATTTGCTTATAGCAAAAGTTTGCAAGAGCCCCATTCTTAATAAATTAATTGGTCATAATCGGTTTTTAAAGTCATACGATGTTCTTTAGGGAGAAGATCAAGTATCCGCACTACCAGTCTTCAAGCGTCCCTAACAGGCGGCCAGGGATTCTTTATGTGACTTGTCAAGGTAAATCAAAGTGCTTCTCCTGAGTGGCGTCGCGTGCATAATCTGGCAACGTTGTATTTAGTCCATTAAAACCCATGAAAAGAGTCGAAACGTCGGGGGTGCACAGTGCACTCCCTCGAATCGATATTTTACATGGGATCAAATGGACGAAATGCTGCGTTGCACGCGACGCCACTGCCTGAGGATGTAAATATAAATCCGCCAAAGTGCAACTCTGAGTGCTACGGTTCGCTATACCTTGCAATAATAAATTATAAATTCATCATAAAATAATTATTTTTAAAGTGGAGAAATTGAATAAAGTATTTTTAAAAGTTTTTTCTAGTTAACATTTTAGCTTTCTCAATGTGGAAAAAATTAATTTTAATGAAGTTATTCTGCGAATTATAATTAATGTAGCCAGAAAGTTAATTCAGATAAATGTTGTGCAATATGAATATAATTATTCACGAGTTTTCTGGACAAATCGTATTATTTTTCGTCGTTTCGGGATTTGTCAAACAGTATCGGGCAAATCGCGAATTTCTGACACATCGCGATTTGTTTGGACAAATCACGAATTTTTTCTTCATTTTGGGATTTATCAAACGGTGTCGGACAAATCGCGAATGGAGCAGTGTCAAAGCGTGCAATGTGGCAACATTGTATTGTGTCCATTTAAACCCATGTAAAAGGTCGAATGCGAAGGTGTTCACCGAACACCCAATAGTTCGATCTTTTTCACAGGTTTAAATGGACGAACTGCAACGTTGCCAAATTGCACGCTACGCCACTGGCACTGGAATGGGGCAGTTGCAAGGGTCTGTTGCAAGGGTTGTGTTTTTTGTAAAGAAACTTATAGTACTTGCTGAGCTGAGAACAATGGTGCCGTTTTTTTTTTTTCGAAGAGTACCGGTTTTGGAGATACACACGTGTAAAGTTGTAAAAAATCATGTGCGTAGTGACGCGTCACTAAGCGGGATTCCCATTTAAAGCATTGTGTTTTGGGCTAAAATCGTATCTCCGGAACAATGAGACTTAATTGGAAATCAATGGCATCTTTTTTCTCAGCTCATCACGTACTTTCATTTTCTTTATAAAATACACACCATTTTAGACCCTTACAACTGCCCCATTGTCTGGACATTTCGCGATTTGTCCAGATTTCGGAATTTGTCTACAGCATATAATCTAGAGTCCCTATATACTATGAGAGTTGCGACAAGACTCTCAAAATGAAGAAGAAGAAGCGGATTGATGGAGCCCCCAAGAGGCAAATTGCAAATGGCGGATGGCCATTTGCCTCTGCGCTGTTGCCACTATTTTGCTATCTCTTATATGTTAGGTTCAGATTCTTGACAATAACGGTCGTTATTGAAAGAGATAATGTTCTCTGTGGTAAAATTCAAGCAGAGGAAAAATTCACAAAAATTACTGCGATCACTGTTATTTCAAATGTGTAATGAAAGCGAGTTCGCGAAATTTAAACAATCCCTCCGCCATTTGCATTTGCCTCTTGGAGCTTTCTTGACAGCATAATCTGAGAGCCAATCAGAAATGGATTCAGCAATGGCGCAACTCTCATAGTTTATAGGGACTCTGATATAATCCATATATAGAAAAATTTAAACTTGGCAACCACGCGCTTCGGCAATGCTCTCTGGGCGGCGCGACCCCCCCCCCCCACCCCTTCCCCCTCCATTCTTGAATCTTTGACGCCCCCGCCCACCAGAAGGATGAAGGGGCATTCCTCCGGCGATCACTAACGAGCATCCAATGACCGGTGACGACATCAACTGATTTATGGTTCGCCAAAAATTCGCTCCAACCCCCCTTTTCACCTCCCCTCAACCCCTCCCCCTCCCTCTCCCAACTCCCCTCTCTTCACTGCATTATCGTCTCCTACGTTTGTCCCTCTTATATTCTGGCTCTGGTTTACGGTCTTTCGTTTATGAATGGAACCGCAAAAATTCTAAAACAAAAAACAAAAAACAAAAACAGAAAAACAAGAAAGCAACAGAGGATCTACCTTTAGCGATCGCCCAGTGGCATGGTCTCGTAAAACTGTCAGACAACTTTAAAACAGGAAACTTTAAAGCTCATTGAAGTCATGGATCAGATTCAGGCTTGTTTGGATGCGTACAGGGTGATGAGCCATTCTAGCCCAACTCCATAATGAATTTGCATATTTTCACTGCGGTAATAAAAATTTAGGTAATTTTCACAGTCTATTGTTGAAAATGGTGAATGCAAACTCATTTATTGATTTAACTAACCATTTTGTTGATTTTACAATCCAAAAAGGAAAACCAACGATCAAAAGAGATGAATCAACAATCCGATTTGTTACATCAATAATCTAAATTGATTATTTTCCAAATCGGATTGTTCATTTAAAAAATTGGATTGTAAAATCAACAAATGAGTTTGCACTCACTATTTTTAACATTAGACTGTCAAGGTGTGTAAATTTTTTTCTCAGTGTTACTAACCCTTTGCCTACCAGGTTCAGGTTACCAGAAGAAATCAAAGTTGCAACTCACTCAAATTCAGTGCGTAGTTTATGAGCGGAGCCAGCAATTAGGCAACTGTGGATTCTTCCCATTTGAATGTATGAGAAACAATCGATTAATAAATTGGGCCATGGCCCCCTCAAGAATCGATTGTTTCTCATACATTCAAAAAGATAGAGTCCACAGTTGCCAAATTGCTGGCTCCGCCGCCCATGGGGTAGTTTGGTAGTTAAATATTCGTGCTCCGCTGTGTTCAATTTGCCTATCCCGGTTGTTGAAGGCGCTCGGTGGAGCATTATTTGCGAGTGTTAACGATTTAGATTGGTTTTTATTGTCTATGAGAGATATAGAACGAAATCAACTATTTCGGGCGTGGTATTGGAAGGGTTAATTGCAGTGGCGTAGCGTGCAATTTGGCAACGTTATAGTGTGTCCCTTTAAACCCACATAAAAGGTCGAATGCGAAGGTGTTCACCGAACACCCAATCATTCGATCTTTTTCATGGGTTCAGATAGAAGAACTGCAACGTTGCCAAATGGGTCTGTTGCACACTTCGTCTACAGCGTTTTAAAGTATCAATTCCTATGTAAAAAGCCGAAAAAATAACAATGGCAGCATCAGAAAACACTAAAATTCAGTATTAAACTCACAAATTGCGAAAAACACTAGACACTATTCACCCCTGTATCTTTCCACCACGTGCACGATATTTCGCGAAATTAGCGCGGCACATTCAAATAATCACGGCCGACTGTCATCACAGCTGACTTCATAAACATAAATAAACAGTAAACACTGACGGCGTCTGTTCGAATTCTTACGTTTCAATATCCTCAATTCCTCACAAAAGGTTGTGAAAGGCAGGGAAACCTATATTTGTGTCGAAAACTTATCAAAATGAAACAATAACATACATGAGTTCCAAGCATGATGATCGAAGTTGCAATCATCTTTGGAACTCCTGTGTGTTATTGTTTCATTTTGATAAGTTTTCGACACAAATATAGGTTTCCGTACCTTTCACAACCTTTTGTGAGGAATTGAGGATATTGAAACGTAAGAATTCGAGCAGACGCCGTCAGTGTTTACTGTTTATTTATGTTCATGAAGTCAGCTGTGATGACAGTCGGCCGTGATTATTTGAATGTGCCGCGCTAATTTCGCGAAATATCGTGCACGTGGTGGAAAGATACAGGGGTGAATAGTGTCTAGTGTTTTTCGCAATTTGTGAGTTTAATACTGAATTTTAGTGTTTTCTGATGCTGCCATTGTTATTTTCTCGGCTTTTTACACAGGAATTGATACTTTAAAACGCTCTAGCCGAAGTGTACAACAGACCCATTGCACGCCACGCCACTGGTTAATTGGTTCAGGCAAAGAGCTATACCAACAAAAGAAGGGTTATTACATGTTATAGGTAATAAGTCCTATCCCAAAGTGAGGCAGTTGAGCGATCTGAATCTGGTTCGATTGCTTCATTTTAAAAAAAAAAAAAAAAAAAAAAAAAAAAAAAAAAAAAAAAATCAGATCAAAAATTGTAATTAGATTAGTGGAGATTGGTTTTAAATTGGGTTTTAAATTAAAGTATACATATACCCAGTAAAATATTTTTTTTAACCCATAAGTTTGTTGATCGGCCAATGTTCCATTTTTCAACGGTTTTTGCTGGCCGCCAGTAGAATTCTGCTGGCCGACCACGAAAATTTGCTGATTGCCGACAAAATTTTGATGGTCGACCAGCAGAATTCTACTGGTGGTCAACAAAAACATGGAGAAATGGAACATTGGCCGATCAACAAACTGATGGATCAAAAAAATGTTGACGATTGTGCAAGTGTGTGCACAAGAGCGTGCACTTTAACAACATCGCATTTATCCTATTGAATCCACTGAAAAAAGTCGAATTCGATGTGGTTTTCAAACGAAGAGATCGATCTCTTCTTAAATGGACCAAATGCATTTTTGCCAGATTTCACGGCACGCATGTGCAAAGTCATCCGGTGACCCTGTGTGCGCCTTGAAGGCTCAGAGTTATGAAACGGCCAAAACCAACTAATAATTTGCCTTCAATTTACAATGATGCAATAAGCGCAGCGCAACATCTATTACAGCACGAGGTGAAAAATTGGTCGCGTTATTGTCGATGTTACCCTCGATTTCTTGTAGATGTTTACACGGCTTATTCAGAGGCGGAACCACGCGGTTATATCAAAATATGTGTCCCTCGCAGCCAACGGGCTATATACAAAATATAGAGAGGATTTGTGGGACGTGCTTTTGAGGCAGCACGGCAGTGGCGGCTCGTGCTATTTGGCAACAATGTTATCCCTCCATTTGATTGTATGTAAAACGATCGATTCGAAAGTGAAGCAGCGCTTCACCAGAAATCGATTGTTTTACATAGATTCAAATAGAGCGGAGACACTGTTGCCAAGTAGCACGAGCCGCCACTGCAGCACGGAGGCAGCCATGATGGAAATCTCTTATGGCCTTTTTTTCACACAGGCTCGGTTTGTTTGCGACACCTTGCTTAACCTTCAAATTAAAAAAAAAAAAAAAAAAAAAAAAAAAAAAAAAAAAAAAAAATGTGACAAATCCATTTGAGATTGGTTTTAAATGAAAAAAAAAAAAAACAAGTATTTTAGAGCGGCTATTTTCACACAGAAATCTATGTAAATGCTACTTTGGTAGGATTTGCACAGTAAAGAAACTGACCGAATAAAATGTTGTCACCTGAATAGTTATATTAAAATTGCGTGTCCAGATATCCACTCTAAAACACTTGCCCTTTCATTGAAAACCAATTTCCACTGAATGGGACTGTTGTACACTTTTGCTTTAAGCGATTCGAGTGTAAAAACCTCCGAAAATAACGATGGCAGCACTAAAAACTTCCGAAATCCACTCCTAAACTCAATAAACGCTTTTATTTCGGCGAGTGTAATGGTAGCTGAGGGCAGTAATAATGGGAGATTCATATCTTAATTTCGACCCTGTAAACATCATATCACTTTCTGAAGAAAATATCCTGGCCCAAATTCTCATTGTTAAAATTTTCCGTTGTTTTTGATTGAATGGGGCTGTTGCACACTTTTGCTATAAGCGATTTAACAGACAGTTGATTCTGGTGTAAAAACCTCAAATAATAATAATGGCAGCAGTATAAACTTCCGAAATCCACTTTTTAACTCAATAAACGCTTTTATTTACGAGGGCGTAATGGTGGCTGAGGGCAGTAACAATAGAAGATTCCTATCTTAATTTTGTCATTCTCTCCATGCTGACAAGGATGATTCAAGGAGTAATTAAAGTCATCGGAGTAATGATCCACCTCCGATGAATGGTAACGTGACACCTAGTGACACCGTCGTCAAATGAGATTCGTCTCTTATTGGTCACTTCCTTAAGGAGTTACAGTATTGTTAGATTGGAATCTCCCATTTTTACGTTCCTACCTAAGCCACCATTACGCTCGCGCGAATAGAGGCGTTTGTTGAGTTTAGGAGTGGAGTCGGAAGTTTATAGTGCTGCCATCGTTATTTTTTTTTTTTTATTTTTTTATTTTTTTTATCTAATTTGATAGGGGATATTCTTCTGAGTAAACAGATATAATGCAGTGTATACTTTTTTCTCCAATTACATTATTCATATTTTTTTTTTTTTTTGAGTGCTGATTTAGGATATAATTATAATCAAATTTTTGAGAGGAAACGCAGGTTTCCCGAAAGTTTGGTTTTTTCATCTCTCTGACCCAATATCTCAAGAACTAAAACTAGCTAAACTAAACTAGCTTCCTGATTTTTTTATTAAAATGCTCAGATTTTTAAGGAATACAAATGGAACTAAAAGCTTTTATGTACATTTAATACTGTGTTTCTGAATAACTGTCCATTGAGAAAAATAAATAGCTTTCTTTAACCTATAAGTTCAGCTTTCTAAAAACTTTATTTCAACTGCATGGATCTACATCATTCTAGTTCCAAAGCTCCAAGACATACATAAAAGTATGCATACAAAATTTTAGGAAAATATATCCAATCATTGCTGACCAAAAGGGCCCTGAAGTGGGTCAATTGTACATGTATTTTCAGCTGTTCCATCTCCCCTTAATAAAAGTGAGACAAACAAACCAAATTCAAATCGCCCATGCTGTCACATTTTGAGATAGGACTTATAACATGTATGGTCCTCTCTATTGCGGTACAGCTATAGAGTTACTCAAAGCAGAAAAACAGAAAAATTCCATTCATTGTTTCCTTAGCTGGAATATTCTACGAAAAGGATCTTTTTTGTCTTGACACCCTGTATATAAACGGCCACAATCGGCCGTGGTCTTATCTTGACATCTCATCGGAGGCCATAGCGCATCTGTCCTTCGATAATGGGATTCAGAGTTTTAGAGGAAAGTCAGTTATAAACAAGGAAAAAAGTTCAATAAATGCCTTGAAATATTTGTATACAGGTAGGCCGATAAAAACTTCATCGATCTTTTGATATCTCTTCAACAGACCGATTAAGAGTGACGTCACGAGAAAAAATTGAATCCAAACAGATGTTCCGTCTCACTCTCTCTCACACGGCTTCCATTAAGAAATCGGATCCTTTTCAAATGCTAATTTTATGCGACTAAACAAGCTGTTTTAGTAGATTTTACTGCAGCAAAAGATTCCACGGAAAATACAAGTTGCGAGAGTCTGAATTGATAAAACTTTAAAATCACGGTGAGCTGAAAACGAGGATGCCTTTGTTTTTTCTTTTCGGTTTTAAAAATCCGGAAATTCCATGTCGGCCTTAAATACATTGTGTTATTTTTAGATGGGAATTTAGTGCCACGAACTGCAGCGAAACTGCTGTTTGGCAACCATGTTTTCCCTTCACTTGATTCAATGAAAAATAATCGATTCTACAGTGAAGCGGCGCTTCACCGGCAATCGATTGTTTTCTATAGATTCAATTGAAGGGAAAACATTGTTGCCAAATTGCACGAGCCGCCATTGACGAACTGTCTGAACTACTTTCGCTGGTAGTTTGTAATAGAGTCCTTAGAGATACTATAAGAGTTGCGCCAAGTCTCTCAAAATAAAGAAGAAGAAGCGGATCAATGGAGCCCCCAAGCGGCAAAATGCATATGGCGGATATGGTCATTTGCCTTGCGCTGCGTTGCCGCTATTTCGGTATCTCTAGAAGGCTAGGTTCTGATTCTCGACAATAACGATCGTCATTGGAAGAGATAATGTTCTCCAGAGTAACATTCAAGCAGAGGACAAATTAACAAAAATTACCGCCGTCACTGTTACTTCAAACGTGATGTAATGAAAGCGAGTTCGCGAAAAGTAAACAAACCCTCGGCCATTTGCGTTTGCCTCTTGGAGCTATATATATATTGACAGCCTAAATCTGAGAGCCAATCAGAAATGGATTCAGCAATGGCGCAACTATCATCAAACGTAATTTTACTTAAAAGTTTTGGGGTATATTTCAGCTGTAATTTTTATTAAAATTTTACGTAATATCCCCAATTACATAATTTTTAAGTAATTCTCCACAGTTCGTTTAGTAAGCGTCATGTTAGTCCACTGGTTGGGTTGGCATAGATGTCGGCTACAACTATCAGTACCTTGACTTTCATGAAGTCTCACAATTTAATTTAAATGAACGGTAGGGAATACATCCCGCGAACAATTCCTCACATCAAAATTCTAAAGGGGTCCTGGACCCCTTCATATTTTCTGTGGGGAACCCTCCAGACCTTCCTTTAATCATCCGGGAAGACCCCAAGACCCTTTATAATATTCTGGAGAAGACCCCCAGACCCCCTCTTAAGGGATTATTTTTACAGTAGACTGGTTGCAGAATGTTTTTACAAACTTTAATCAAAATTCAAACAGACTATATTTGAAACATTCCAATTTTTCCTTATGTTTACTCATCCTACCTATTTTCCTATTGCTTTTAATGGAAACCTTTTAACCTCCATAACTTGCTTGGAATTTAAAATTTTGAAAAATCAAAAAAAGTTCAAAAAAAGAATATTAAAAGCAACTTCTCTGCAAACTTTGGATGTATATGGACCATTAATTCAAAAGTCATGCCGGGATACAGACAGACATTTGCGCCATCGCAAATGCTTCCTCAATTTCTAACTTCGTCATAGTGAGAAAGTAAAAATAGAAAGTTTCAAGAGGGGGGGGCAGCCCTGAAATAATTTAGAACCCTCCCTCCCCCTTGAGATCACAGGAGTTGAAGAGCTTTTATTCAAAATAGGGGGTTTCGCCCCCCTCCATAGATTTTCCTGAAGCTTTGTATTTCGATATTGTACTTGATTTAAGTAGTATTTTTACAAATATAATTTTCCTAAAAATAATTAGGGGGAGCTAGAGGGGGGCAAAGTCCCACCTTTTGAAAATTTGACATAACTTTCGCTTTCGCGTAAATCATCCGATTGAAACGCGCTTTCGGCCTAAAAATCACAAAAATTACGATATAACTAAGTCAACAGTTATTGGAATTGAATTCCGTTTAAAAGAGTTAAAAGTGCTTTACAATCCGTATATTTTGGCGAAAACCACGTTTCAATCGGATGATTTACGCGAAAGTTATGAATTTTTAAAAGGTGGGACTTTGCCCCCCTCTAACTCCCGCCTAATTATTTTTAGGTAAACTACATTTGAAAAAAGACTATAATCTATATACTCATAAGACTAATACAAAGACTATATACTTATATCAAGTACTTTTTACAGAAATAAAAAGTTTCAGGAGAATCTGTGGGGGGGGGGGGGGGCTATTTTGAATCAAGCTCCTTCTCCCTGAAAGATCGCCCTGTTTGAAGCATCTCTAGCTGAAGAGACCAATCACAGCGATTTGACAACCAAGGATGCTTGTCGAGTTTCATCAAGTCTTATATTATTCATGTCCTAAAGTATCGTATGAAGAGTTTTGTAAAATGTTTGATGTTACAATATGCACATCAGAGCACTTGGCTAAATGGTTTCTAACGATAATAGTTACCCTCAAGGAACTATATACAAGATGTATTCATTATAATTTTTTTTTTTTTTTTTTTTTTTTTTAGGAAATAATTATTTTGTCATTCTTACAGACGGTTTTAGTGCGAAGTCAACGGTTTTCCATTAATCACATCGAAGCACTCATCGGTCGCTATCGGTTGCATGACAAAAACTCGCGCATCGTTCCAGACTATCTCATTCATACTCTCCCGTGACCTCCATGTGTACCCATCTCTTTCTAGTTTCGCAATTCGTATACAGGGCCTTGTTTTACGATACATTATTATCAAAAACGCTTTAAAATGCCTCGAGAAATTCATTTCTGTCAAAAAATGTCACACTTTATGTCTCTACATACGATTTTTGAAATTAGAGTGAGAAAGCTGCAGTACATGAGGGTTACGCGAGAGCAAGACAGACAGTTTCCCTTTGTTTGGAACGCTCATCACCGAGTCATCACTAAAGCCGTCTTTAGTATGGAAAGTTTTGCCAAATTATAGTCAAATGTGCATTACGCACATCAGAGCACTTGGCTAAATGGTTTTTATCGTCAATTATTACCCTCAAGTGACTAGACAGATGGATTCTTTTTTTTCTCTCTCTCTCTTTTTTTTTAGGGAATATGTAGTTATTTTGTCATGCTTATTCGAACATAAGTAAGTATATGATACGTGTGTCTCGATGTGACGGAAAACACTGCGTCTCTCATACTAAGTTTGCAAAGTGTGCTTTCATTATCTCAGTTCTATATTTGCCTCTTTTCCTCTCTCACTTCCAAATTTTCATCAACACTATATATAGGACGTGTATCATAGATAAATAGTATAAGTGGAAGCATGGCCGATTAGAAAGTAATTTCATTAGTCATAACTCTCAAGTCTTGAGAACTAATTTACATCCGAAATTACAAATTTTTCTCCAAAATGTCATTTTGTTTTCATCTTATTCTTATCTTAGTTTTGTTTAGTTCTCAAGCAAAATCGGTAAGTCATCAACAGAACTCTTTTTTTAATAAACCTAGTATTTTGAATGAGCCCTTTTGTATGCGCCTATATGGACCAGAGCTGCTGCAGCTGACGCTTAACGTATAATTTTTGACATTTTTCAATTCACCGATGATTCCACCGGTTGAGGAAAGATTACACAGATCAGTTAAGTGTATGACTGTCTTGCACGAAAATGCTCGCACCTGTAATCTTTCCTCAACCGGTGGAGTGGTCGATGATTTTAAAAAAAAAAAAAAAAAAAACTTGTGGTTATTGTAAATTAATAAAAACGACGATTGCACCGATCAGTAGCGCACCGAGAGTTTCTTCATCTCTCTCTTTTCTCCATTAAGAAACGTATGTTAGACAAGGATGGACAAGGGGATAAAACCCCCTCCTTCTGTCCTTTTCCTACTCATACATTCAAATGGGAAAAGGGAGAGATGGAAGAGAAATCCTGGTTGCGCCAGTGGCACCGATTACAGATGTGAGTATTTTCATTCATTGCAGTCATTCTCTGAACTGATTAACTGAACTTCGTAATATTTTCTCAACCACGGTGAGATCGTCGGTGAATTGAAAAATGGCATTAATGATACCCACGCAAAACGGCAGTTCTGCTATGGTTCCCAGGGGCGGATTCACACCTCTTGAGGCCCTACGCAATTTTGAATTTGAGGCCCCCAAGAAAACGGGTAGGGTATATACCTGGGCGTTTGAGGGCATCTAACAGAAAGTAGGGGGGTTTGGGGATTCTCCCCCTAATTTTTTTTTTAAAAGAAGGCGTTGAAATTCAGTTTTAAACTGTTTTTTCCCCCAGCAAAGTTGTTATTAATAGTTATATCTTTTTGCCTATTTTATTCTCTTTTTCCTCTCTTTTTCTTTTTCTTTTCTCTCTACTTGTATCGTTCTCTCTGTTTCTCCTCTTTACGCCTTCTCTTCTTCCTCCCTTCGTCAAGAGAGGCCCCTTTAGATCGCTGAGGCCCCACGCAGTTGCGTATTTTGCATAATCCGGTAAATCCGCCCCTGAATTGGTTCCAACGAGCTATAGCCATAGAGAGGATTTTCGGGGCATGATATTGAAACTTCACGGAGGTAGCCAAAATCGAGATCTCTTATTACGGACGTTTTTCATACAGACTCGGTTTGTTTGCCTCTCTTTATTTAACCTTTCATTAAAAAAAAAAAAAAAAAAAAAAAAAAAAAAAAAAAAAAAAAAATGTTTCAAACACATTTGAAATTGGTTATAAACGAAAGTGCAAGTGTTTTAGAGTGGCTATCTGGACACTGAAATCGATAAAACTGTTTCTTCTGGGAGGACATGCACGATAAAAAAAAAAAAAAAAACTGTGACACATAACAAAATGTGCAAACTTTTCTCACCTGGATAGTTGTATTAAAATTCTGTGTCCAGATAGCCTGTCTTAAACACTTTAAAAAAAAAAAAATTGTGACAAATACATTTGAAATTGGTTATAAACGAAAGTGCAAGTATTTTTGAGGGGCTATATCTGGAATTCTAAACACAGAAATCGATTAAAGATAGTTTCTTTTGGAAAAATTTTCACGATAAAGAAACTGAAACATGACAGAAACAAGCTAAATTTTCTCACCTGGATAGTTGCATTAAAATTCTGTGTCCAAATAGCCATGCACTCTTAAACAATTGCACTTTTGTTTAAAACCAATGTCCACTGGATTAACTACAATTTTTGATTTTAGGTGAACATAAGTGAGGTAAACAAACAAACTTCAGATCGCCCATGCTGTCACACTTTGAGATAGAACCTATAACAATCATGTATTTCCCCTCTATCGCTATAGCTCGGTGGAGGATACAATCGACCCGAGTCGCAGTTATATTTTTGTGAAAAGTGTGTGTGAGAAATTTATGTAGTTTAAATTTTGAAACTTAGTAACATTAAAGGTAAGTATCGTGTAAAAAGTATCGCCGTGGCAATTTTCACACACCTTATGTACAGGAATTAAGGCCGTATTCGGAAAAAGGACGGCCATTAAACAACAGGTGTGCTCTTTATGAGAAAGCAGCATTGTGATTCAGTAGAGAATTTTGCCTGAAGAGCACACCTTTTGTTTTATGGGTCCTTTTCCCGAAAATGGGCTCAATTGCGGGCTGTCTCAAACTTTTAATGTTACCAAATGAAAAATCCATTCTGCTGTAAAAACCAACGAAAATCATGAAAATCACACTTAAAAAGTTTTAAATTCAGTAATGAACTCACAATATTACTAACGGCAAGATCGTGATGGCGTTTCAACGCAGGTATCGTGGGTGATTCCTGTCTAAGTTGTCAATTTTTCTATACGGAAACATAGACAAATGTTTCAAATTAAAAAGGAATCTATATCTCTCATGATACCTGCGTCTCTTCACCACTAAGCCCGATTCTGAGAGAGAATTGTATGCTGTTTTGTGTACTCGAATCATCGTCATTACTAAAGGTCTTCATGCAACAATCTACTCTCCAATCCTGTGTAGCAAAAGTTTGCAAGATCCCCATTGTTTACGTTCTTGGACTTTTAGTGCTTTTCTTAGGCGTCTAAGTTATGGATAAAATCAGGTTCGCTACATGTTTTTTAGGAACAGTTTTTGTCTCTTAGGGATCATATTGCGGTTCAAATCAACATAATTTAATGCTAACAACAAAAATAAAGAGCAAAAAACTATAAATCGTCTTTTTCTAATTCACCGAATTTTTCGAATTGTAAATTTACTGAAAAATGGCCAAAAACATTCAAAAATAGGTAACATACAATGACAAAATGGTCTTAAAACATTTAATAGGATGGATCTAATATCACTATCAATGCTGAAAGTTCAAAGAAAGAAAAAGAAAAAAAAACAGACGTTTATACAATGCAAAACCATTTGGGGTATTTTTTGAACCCTGTAATTTGGTAAAAAATTTAGTTTCATGCATGTGCTCATATGAAGCCGTCTAATTTGATAAAAATAATGAAAAAGGTTTTTTTTAATATTTTTTTTTAAATTTAAGGTATATGTTTATATTTTTTTATTTTTTAAGGAAATCATTTTTTGTCTTACATTTCCTTCATTCCCCCTCGGTTTTTTTTTTTTTTTTTTTTTTTTTTTTTTAAATATTTTATTTCGATGGTGAGAATAGCCTGACGCATGGGTGTCTGTGTAGACGATAATTTTAACGAGCATTTTTCCTCAGTGTGTGGTACCTGAATAACATTGTCATTAATTCACGATCCCTCTTGACTTGAGTCATTATACCGATAGTGTATTGATTTGCTTTTACTTCAAAGCCGAGACACACAATCTATCTAAAGTAAAAGTAATTAATTGCAGCAGCCCATCATTCTGAAATGAGGCATATAAAGCAGTGGCGGCTCGTGCAATTTGGCAACAGTGTTTTTATACCATTTAAATACATGGAAAACAATCGAAACTCGAGGAGGCTGCCAGCCTCCGCTTGAATCGATTTTTTACCTAAGTTTAAGTGGGAAAAATTCATAGTTGCCAAATCTCACGGGCCGCTACTGATATAAAGGATAAAATTTCCTACAATTTTTCTTATTTCCTTTAAAGTAACATTTTCGCATTTTCTGCCAAAATCGACAACATTGCGTCACCACCGCACAGTGAAGCGAGTTAATGGGAGGCGGGTCGGACATGAAATATATGACTAAAAATAAAAATTTGAATGCTTTCACAGTCAAAAAAACAAACTATAAAGGGTGATTCTAGTAAGAAAGTTTACAACAAAACCAGTGAAATTAGTTTCAACCGTTAATATTGCGTATTAACAAAGATATACGCAAAGTCTCCAATTCATGTCCGGCCTATCCCATTGACTCGCTCCACTGTGCGCCGTCACCAAAAGAGGTTATGACGTCCTAACGCCCAGTGATATTGCGTGTAATTTGGCACCACTGCATTATGCCCATTTAACCCTTTACTGCATTGTGTGACACCGGTGTCACATGATGTAAAAAGCCCTATATCAGACATTGTAATGTATATTTTGACTTATTTCAAATTGTATCACCAGTGTCACATTATAACTAAACATAAAAAGGGGCTCAAACATTTTTCAAAAGACCACCAGCACTCATTATAATGCATTTAATAAAAGAAATCATGGTTGGGGGAAAATTTGCCCCCGTATCCAATTCAACCTCAAGTTCATTATTTTTACTAAGCTTCTGGCATTTTGTTCTTTGAAAAATCCAATTAAAGTAAAAAATTCTTATTTTTTTGAAAATTTTGAAAAAAAAATTGTTTTTTTCTTTTCCCGCCACTTCTTATGGTGTAATAGCACTTGTAAAAAACAAGACAAAAATGGAAAAATGAGAATTGTTACCGAAAAACTGTCCAGTTCTGGTTGGAAAAAAAAAAATCCCATGCAGTGAAGGGTTAAACCCATAAAAACTTTCGATTTGAGAGAGTGCACTGTACACCTTCAATAGCTCGACAGCTTTTTCATGCGTTTAAATGAGCAAAACTCAGCGGTGCCGGATTGTACGTTACACCATGGTAACACCTGCTTTTATTGTAAATGTCTCCATAATGAAAGTAAACTTCTTTGTTAATATTTTTAGGAAATAAAGATACTATACGAGACACTTTCTCCTTAATTTTATACTTACTTCTTTTGAAACTAAAATGGTTTGATTGCTTAGAAACGTACTGTGACGTCCGTTAAAAAAAAAAAAAAAAAAAAAAAAAAAAAAAAAAAAAAAAGACTCGATGATGAGCTAAACTAAACACCTGCGTTTGTATTTTTTAATTAATTTATATATGTTTTTATATTTCCATATAATACTTTCTCGGAAGATGTTGAAGTCGAGCTTATCGAGTAAATTGAAAAATGTTTGCAACGTGAGCAAATTGGTAAATGTGAAGAGCTTTGGCCGCCAACCATCTACCCCCTACTCGGCCTACTCCTATAATAATGAAGGAGTCGACAAAGTGAAAGGAAAAAGGGAAGCCTCCTTTCAAAAGCAACCTTCTATGGTAAGATGATTTGACCAGGAATTCTCCGCTCGGTAATTTTCGATCCCTTTTGAGTATGCATGTTCTATTTTATGACACGGATTATAAGCGCGCGAGTGACTGGTAACAGTGGCGTAGCGTGCAACATGGCAACGTTGTAGTGTGTCCATTTAAACTCATGAAAAAGATCGAACTGTTGGGTGTTCGGTGAACACCTTCGCATTCGACCTTTTACAAAGGTTTAAATGGACACATTACACCGTTGCCATATTGCACGCATCGCCACTGACAGGGTTCACCTAGATGTTAAGATGGATGTCAATCTTAAAACTGTCGTCGAAAATGGGTCTGCTGCAAACTTTTGCTGCGGTGTTATTTATGCACTTATGCAGTCGTTGATGTATAAAATCACATAAAAATCACTTTATAAGCATCCATAAGTCTCAAAATCTAAGCATAAACCCACAAAAGGCGTTTAAAGGAAAGCCTAAGATGGCAGTAGAGTGGGCGAATCAACCCTGCATGCGTGCACCATATGGCGCACGAGCACCAAAATTTATGTTTGTTAATCTTTTTCCGGTAAATTTTAATTTCTCGTTATATTTTATGATTAGTATGGTGAATCACGTTTTGTGTCGATTATCCCGAATTACGAAATTATGAAATTTTGAAAATGAAAATTATGAATTAAAAAAATTTATATGAAAATTATATGAAAAATTATGAAATTTTGAAAAGGAAACGCAGGGTAAGTACCTATACTTTGCCGAACGCCGCGCGCCGTCGCGTCGTCGGCCAGCTTTGCTGATCGTGGTGCATGCACACCTGATCATTGATTCGCCCGTTCGAACCGCCGCGCTATCTTAGGCTTTCCTGAAAACACCTTTGGTGAGTTTATGAGTGGATTTTGAGATTTAAAGATACTTTCAATGTGATTTTTGCGGGATTTTACACGAGAATCCGACCCTCTTTGATGTCATTGTAACAAAATGTTGCAACAGACCCATTGTCACTGTTTACCATATGAACTTATATCCCTATATCGCTTGATTTTTGGATATCTAAGGATGATAGAGCTCGATTCAGAAGTGTGGGCGCACCTAAACCATAATCTTTGGCAAATTTTCAACTTATTTTCCTTCAAATGAAACCGAACTTGCGGCTCTGACTTTATTATCCCTTTGCGGGGCAACGTCTTTTTTCACCGACCAACTTTATTTTTTATTTCCTGAGCTTCTAGGGAAAAGGCTAGTGTTGCTAACCATTTAAATAGGTTCATAGATTGGTAAAGTATGATCCCAGAATGGTATGAGCCAGTGTGGGTGGCTTGGGGCACTAGCCACTGCCCTTGAAGCTCAGAAAATGATGAAATAAGGTGGCTAGTAGTACTAGCCACTGCCCCTCAAAGAGTTACTTTGCGTTTAAAGTGTTCCTCATTGGAAAGTGAACACTCAATTTCATTTTCATTCATTTTCATCAAGCAATATCAGAAATAATGTTGACAAACTCCAAAGATTATCGGTCCAGGTCCGCCTACTGTTCTGAAACTACCTCTACTTGTATGTATACAATCGGCCTACAACGCGAGAAGAGCAGCTATAATTACTAAAAATATGAAAAAATCTGGTATAAAATTGACGGAAGTATTTTGAAAAAAAAATGTAATGAGATCCTGTGGAAAAAAGAACGTATATGTATATTGTATACGGCACCATCTATCAACGTGTTACCCATGCGCCTACTTAGAATGATGGTGGATTAAAACTTGAATATTTTGCACTTCCCATTCAACTATCTCGAGCGTAACCTTCATTTAGAATAAACACCTTCAATTTTTTGTGTATGCTCTCAGCGAAGCATTGGCGCGATGAAATTGCATACTCCAAAAAATGGAGGCGATTAATGGATAGCGCGGCACTTGCAATAGAGAAAACCACGGTGTCCTGAAAAACTCTTACCACATTGCGGTTTCACACCGCACTTAGTCGTAAGATTTCAATCCGCTGTATTGCACTTCTGGTCTGTTTCAGTAGATTTATGGTTTATAATTATTTTTTATGACAAAAAATAGACAGTATCGAGCAACCTCTGTATAGGTGAAATTAATCAATCTGTGTTATATCACGACTCAAAAGAAGCATCTAAAAATCCTCTCCGTCGATTATATCGATTATAAAATTAAAATCAGAAATAAAAGCTTACTTGCGTGTACTTAAGTCATTATCATCAAAAACATTGATTTAATAAACTATAAATTAATGCTCTAACTATTATTACTACATGGGCTCTCGCAAACTTTTACTAAAAGCAAATAAATAGTCCAAACTGATGTAAAGACCAGCGAAAATGAGGAAAATCACACTAAAAAAGTCTATAATTCAATAATAAACTCACAATACTGCTGTAACGGCAAGATCGTAATGGCGGTTCATGGCAGGTATTATGGTAGATTCCTTTCTAATCTGTCACTTCCTCTACGGAAATACAGGAGATATATATCTCAAATTAGATAGGAATCTCCCATGATACCTGCGTCTCTCCGCCATTAAGCCCGATTCTGAGAGTGAATGCACTGTTAAAAATAATTCACTCCAAGAAGGACTTAATACGGGAACTAGGCCAAATTTAACACCAACGTTAGAGTGAACTCAAATATGAACTCGATTTGACGAGTCATGCAACACATGTTAGATTAGTTTCACTCTAATTGACATAAGTTTGGATTGATTAATAGAAGAAACGTTGGAATCATTTTATGCGAAAATGGGTAATTTGACGCTAGCTAAGAGTTAAAATGATCCATATTCTCGAGTGATTTATTCCAAATTGGACTATCCATAAACCGGGGGTGGTGAGGGGAGGGGGCGGGAGGGGCGGGGGAGGGAGGGGAGAGGGGCGGGGTAGGGAGCGGTGATGGGAGAGGGGCGGGGGAGGGAGGGGAGGGAGGGGCGGGGGAGGAGGGTTAGGGAGGGCATGGGGGGCTGTTGGGGTGGTGAGGCGAGGGGAGGGAGGGATGGTGAGGGAGGGGCTGGGGAGGGTAATGGTTGGGTGGGTGCTGCGGGGAGAGAAGGGCGGAAGTGGTTGTGTGAAGAGGGGTGAAAACGGGAGGGGAGGGGAGAGGAACAATATTAGGGATTGATTATAGCGTTTGGTCAAACGCAAAACGGAAAGTCCCAACAGAACGAAAAAGAGACCACACACTATAATTACAAGAATCATTTCGTTTGGACCGTTTTGTTCTAATATGACTCTCTACCGAATTAACGGCTGAACGAAACCCTATATCACCGTATACCAATCGTCTCCATTTGAGTTCGTTTTGATACTTTTCTACTTTTCGACTTTTAATTTTATCTCGTAAGCGAGAAATCTCGTTTGCAAATTTTGGGAATTTCAAATGATTTGCCTCAAAACAAGTCGTGGCAACCTAAGAAAAACAAAAGATGTAACGGACCGTGCGGCTCGCAAATCAATCAATGCTACCAACCGCATCATGTCTCTGACCGAATACATCACATCGGCAGCCAACCTCTGCTGGAATCAGGAGGACAATTAATACTATTCTGTGCTCGTAGTGTTATTATCTTTCGATAAAAAGGATGAGAAATCTGATCTTTCATTACCGTAATCCTCAGAATTCTCCTTTAATTACCAAAACTTACTGGGCATCGAAGAGGCTCTCTGATACAACCCAGATTTCGTTGTTTACATAGCGGTCCCAGCCCTAACCTCTCCTAGTCTCCTCCTGGCATATGTATTCCTTTTTCCTATTCTATCAACTTTCAGCTACCTATTCATTGCTTATGCTCAACGTAATAAAATTACTCTGCTTGCGTCTGTAGTAGCTCTGACTTGTGAATTGGTAAGAGTTCAAAGGTTCAACAATGGGAACTTCTGAATAGACCTGTTCTTAGTGATGTGCTGACTTGCGATATACTTCCATCATGTTGTGATTGTATGTGGAATTCCTTTCTCCTAGAAATTGAGTCTCATCTCTCTACCTTTACATGTTTGGTTTTGAAGGTCCTATAGGGAGTCAGCCCTCTTTCAATTTCAAAGGAATGTGCTTCGCGGTCAAATTTTTTGACATTCTATTTAGTCTGCCAACTCTTGTCAAATGACCTTGCGCTATAAGCCATCATGCAATCAATGTAGTTACATCGCTCCATATCTATTTACAAGTAAATTTCAAATACTCCGGGTAACTTCCTGATTGAGTGTCAATTAGTGGATATTCTGATTGATTCTGTGTAACCTGGACCTATCTAAGGCATAATAATCTAATTGGTCGGTACCGTCATTTTGCATGCTCAACACAAGAAGTTCTACAGCAGAGTCATTTTGAGTATCAGGTTCCGACAAGTCGCGGTGCCTGAACTGCATCCAAAACCAACCGTTCAGCGATGCGTGTTGATACAGTTCGGAAGGAGGCACAGCTACTTGTCAGAGCCCGACACTCAAAATGGTCTCGCTCTACTTGGGTTTAAGTTAAACTTACAACTATCCATGATATACTCCTGACCTGTTGTTGATTAGGTGCAAATATGCTCTAACAAGTAGCAGAGCAAGCTTCCAAAATTCATTAAAACGCATCAGTGAAGGTTGGTTGGCAATGCGCGGAAACTCTTAGCTAACCAATCGCTCACCGATGCGCTTAGTGGCAATGAGCGGAAACTCTTAGCTAACCAATCGCTCACCGATGCGCTTAGATGTATCACGGATAGCTAATCCATCAATCCGTCCGTAAACTAAAGGCTAATTTTTAAACAGGAACGCTATGGAATGCTGCACTCTTTTCATGTGGTTAGCGGGCATGGTTCACACAATCCATCAGAACTAGCCAACTAATTTCTTCCAACTGCGTTAATTTTTTATCAGCCAAGAGTAACTCGTTCAATCTTGTTCCATAAATGAAAATATTAGCTTCCAGTTAGTGATCAAAAGTAGGTACCTACCGCAACCTTGAGAGGCTTCTCGAAACAATAATGCCAGCACCTTGACAGCTTACAACTTAACGAGCTTGAGCCGATCCACTTATCCTTGATCAAGTCAGTCAGATTCTTTCATGAGGTTAGAGCTCGTTTCACAAGTGCAGGCAGAGCTCGACCGATAATCTTTAGCTATGTTTCAATGTATTCATTTCTCCAAAACCAAATTTTCCGTAGACTTATACAATGTGCTTTTAAGGCGCTCCTTCATGAATGGCTAAATCTCTCTTATTCAATATAATTTCATTCCATCATGCCATATGAAAACTAATGCTGGAACGATGGCATACGGGCTTGGGCCACGCAAAAGCACCTAAAAATGCCAAAGATTATCGGTTGAGCTCCTTCTCCACTTCAGAACCCAGCTGTTGCACTGACCAAACAAGATTATGATGAGTTGAAGCAGGACCGTTTTGAGTATGAGGTTCTGACAAGGAGCGGTGCCTGCTTCCGAGCCGCATCAACATGCTTCGTTGAGCAGTTGATTAGCGCAGAGTTTCAACTGGATGTTTATCAACCGCTCACCGCTGTGCCTTGATGCAGTTTGGAAGCAGGCACTCCTACTTGTCAGAACCCGATACTCAAAATGGTTCTGCTATAGCAACCACCCTGCTAATTGATGCTCTAAAAGCTCTCTAGGAACTAAACTGTCGAGTAAGAAACTGTCACTCGATTTGTCTGTTCAACTATTAGAAAAATCCAGCATACCTTAAACTCAGTGGCATGATTAAAATACCTGATTCATGCTTGACTGTCTAGATTTGGGTCCTTCAAGAAACCCTCTGTGCTCCAAACTTAAAAAAATGTTATACAGTAGTGACAAGCTCAACTGCCCTTAAATATACTTAGCATCAAGTTTTGCTCAGCAAGCAGTCAGGGAGAACGATTTCCGCTGCCTTGCAGCTCAAGAATTTTTTAGCGGAAATATTAGGGATTCCTTCATCTCAAGGCGCAACAGAGAATGGCAACATTAACTTGAAAATTCATGAGCACAACCAATAACTAATCGAAGAAAGTGAGAGGAACTCGTGTATCACTAGCAGAGTTGGTCAGAATATGGTGGTAATCGATTACACGATTTCATGGTAATCAGGGATGACTTTTTACAAGCCATCTATCATATTAGTTGGAGAAGATTTGGATCTAACCTAAAAGACCCTGAAGTTTACTATTTATCTAGTAAGAATAGGTACATTTAATTACCATCCAAAGGTTTGACAATTACAGATTAGCCAGAAATCGTGTGATCAATTACGCTCCTATTTGCCCGACTCTAATCACTAGGTAATTTTGGAAATGCACTGATTCCATAGAAGCTTGATGGAAGTCTTCAAACTGAATGAAACTCAAGAGGAAACTTCAGAACTTTAAGAACCGGCAACGGGTTTTCTGACAAACGTAAAATAGATTCAGCTTGTGTTTACACAAAATATAGGTAATGGGCAACAACAATTAACATTGTAGGTACAGGTTGTGAATTCAAGAGTGCGAGCTTGAGTTGATATTCCTGGTAGAACATGCACGAAAAATAAACAAAGAGCACACCAAGTTAACAAAGTCATGAAGACTGAAGAGGTAATTTTGGACTGTTTCGGACCAAAATTGAAAACATACATATACATATGTAAGAGGTTATGCTCTGCTTTCACAAATGTAAACAACACGGAGAAATTATTTTCTCGCTCATTATATCTCAGCAAAAAGGACATTTGAGAACAAACTAAAGAATGGTCAGAAAACTAGTCGTATTTAGCTTTCAAAGGAGACCAAGTTTCTTTAAATCAGACGCGGATTTATTACTTCAAAATTAGTTTGAAAGTCGCAAGCTCCCAGTCCTTTTGTTAACGGGCCGGATATGGCCATGGACTAACTTCTGCTTCACAGTGACTGGATGATTCGCTTTATACAGTAGTGGCTATCTGTAATTCGCTTAGATGCTCAGCGCTGAGAGACCGCAGCGGCTGCCCTGCGAATTACAGTAGTTCCGCAAACCGCTGTTCAGAGCGCTACGGTCTGGCTGGACCAACCCAAAGAGTAAACAAGAGTCGCTATTTGTGATAGGGTTTTTGTTCGGTCTCGCCGGCAACAACTCTATCACCTATTAAGATTAAGGTGTTAGGAAGAAAACACGAAATACGATGTTTACAGTTGAAAAGTCTGAGGAACCTAAGACTTCCTCCCCAACCGACCGGAAGACGGAGAACTAATTAATTTAGAAAACCCTGGTTGGCCCTTAAAGGGCCAACCCCTTGGGTTGTACTCACATTATATTAAGTAAAAAAGGGGAAACTCACTTTCCGCGTCCTGCTAAGCGCGAGATACTTTTTAGACTGACTTGTCCTGGCTGTCACCGAGACTGCGCAGCCACCCCAGGGAGCGTCAACCAAAGGACGCTCACTGTGATTGGCCGACAGTGTCAGGTGACAGCCAAGACAGGCGAATTGATGGATGACATCAGATCAAGTGAAAGAGAAAGAGAAATAGAAAGAGAAAAAGAAAGAGAGATATTGAAAACCTTTGCATCTCTGCATGCTCTCGGTCTAACCAGCTTTGGCGTCCCTCGCTGGATAGACCGAAAGCAGCAATGCTAAATCCTCCCTCAGTATTGCGCTAGTATTCAAAACTGAGAAGAGAAGGTTTTCAGAAAGGAAGAGAAAGATAAACTAAAAAATAAATAATAAACAACTAAAACGTAGAAAATAAAAGTGGTAAGTTAACCACATTACATATTGAATGGAAGGCCTGCGTGGTCAACGTAGATAAGGGATCCGAACGCGGGCTGGCCTCTGATTGGCTGCAACGGGTGGAGCAAAAATGACTCGGGGTATAGGGAAAATAACACGGGATTTTCGTTCCGGGGCGTTTATCTCGAAACCTAAGCAAAATTGTATCTAAACAATTTATACGAGTCGATTCAGCAGATTTTTCCAAACAATTTGATAGGTCAAAAGTGCCACTTTATTGCAAATTCGAAAAGACTGTTTCAGTTTAAAAGTACGCACAATAGTGTGATTACATGCTTGGCGTGTGTTCGAGCAGTGTTTGAGTAACTCACTATTGTGCGTACTTTTAAACTGATACAGTCTTTTCGAATTTGCAATAAAGTGGCACTTATGACCTATCAAATTGTTCGGAAAAATCTGCTGAA
Source organism: Trialeurodes vaporariorum (assembly GCA_011764245.1). Taxonomy (NCBI): domain Eukaryota; kingdom Metazoa; phylum Arthropoda; class Insecta; order Hemiptera; family Aleyrodidae; genus Trialeurodes; species Trialeurodes vaporariorum. Next base: position 18,047,835 of record VMOF01000013.1, on the reverse strand, counting down.
TCGACTCGTATAAATTGTTTAGATACGATTTTGCTTAGGTTTCGAGATAAACGCCCCGGAACGAAAATCCCGTGTTATTTTCCCTGTACCCCGAGTCATTTTTGCTCCACCCGTTGCAGCCAATCAGAGGCCAGCCCAGGCCAGCCCGCGTTCGGATCCCTTATCTACGTTGACCACGCAGGCCTTCCATTCAATTGCGACTCTTGTTTACTCTTTGGACCAACCAATGACTCGGCATGGTCCGATTTCTTCTTACCACTGAATACTGATCACTTTTTCATCCCCTTATTTTGCGGGACATACTATATCGTTGACTGTCTTTTTACTAAAGGGGTTTCCTCGCTATTCTCTTCCTCCTGACAGCTTTCTTTCCTCGCATTTACACCTCGAGAATTCGCGCATCCATCGTGGGATCTTCGCAGTAGGAACAGCTGTGCATTACGATGTGGGATCAGTCTAAACGAACTTAATGGACGGTACCACGTCAGTAAAAAACAGTCGTGATATCTCAGCAAAAAACGCCTGTCGGCGTCCTACGGTGAACGGAAAGTCCGGGCATACATCTCGTTCGTTCGAATGGCCAACTCTTTCTTCACCCCAAAAACAATCCCGGAATATTTTCGTTTCTGATCTGATGATACTGCATCTCAAAAACTCGACTTCGTTCCGATTCATGCTCTACAGGCACAGTGATATCAGGAACGAAAAGTCCTTTCTTTGATTCTCTTCTCCCTCTCTCTCTGACAAATACTATGTATGATAAAATCGCCTTCAATTTGACGGTTATGCTTTTCCACGTACACCCACTTTTTTGAGCTAGGTAATAAACTAATAACAGATCAGTTTTCATCGAAATTAATTCGAAAGGAGAGGAGAGGGGGAAAAGGGGGAAAGGGAGGGAGACTTGCCGTGACTTTTTTGGGGTGTGAGTATTGATGTGTGTACAGAACCTTCGTCCTATGTAAATTGAGTGATCACGCACAGAGCAAGCAAGGGCCATCCAGAACACACTTGTGGTCGAGGAAATAAGCGAAGAGGGGGCATTTCCTAGAATTAGTAGTTTTCAATTGCACTAGGTCTTTGGACCGAAATAATTTATTTTATCGGATTCGCTGAGGAAGAGAGTTGCCCCACTACGGTGTCTCCCCGAAATTCACCACTAACAGCAAGGTGCAAAGACAAGGTGTTACATTGCATAGCCATTCGTCTATTAGTCACGGCAAGTCTCCCTCCCTTTCCCCCTTTTCCCCCTCTCCTCTCCTTTCGAATTAATTTCGATGAAAACTGATCTGTTATTAGTTTATTACCTAGCTCAAAAAAGTGGGTGTACGTGGAAAAGCATAACCGTCAAATTGAAGGCGATTTTATCATACATAGTATTTGTCAGAGAGAGAGGGAGAAGAGAATCAAAGAAAGGACTTTTCGTTCCTGATATCACTGTGCCTGTAGAGCATGAATCGGAACGAAGTCGAGTTTTTGAGATGCAGTATCATCAGATCAGAAACGAAAATATTCCGGGATTGTTTTTGGGGTGAAGAAAGAGTTGGCCATTCGAACGAACGAGATGTATGCCCGGACTTTCCGTTCACCGTAGCACGCCGACAGGCGTTTTTTGCTGATAAAGCCAACAAAAATATTGTTTTTGATTACGGGGTCTTTTGACCAGTTGTCCGGCCTACGCCTATATTACAAATTTTTACTGCCACCGCCGGGATTCGAACGCGCAACCTACCTATTCCTAGCCTAACACCCTATCCGATACACTAACCTAACAGTTGACAGAAAGCGACGGAATTACGGTATTTAAGTTTGTAGACGGTATAGAAACGAACTCCAAGAACTTTAAAATGACTCTGTGACAAGAGTTCATTCACTCGAGCATCAGATTTAACTGAATCTAAGTCTTTTGCTGATTTCACTCTAAGTTCAGTTCCTTAAACTTCTTTTTCAAGTGAAGTAATTCTTGTGAGTGTGTTTTGACTCCGTTTCTGTGTGATATAAAAATTAACCTGACGTGAGTTCATTTACTAGAGCGCAAGATTCAATTGAATCAAAGCCTCGCTGATTTAACGACAAGTTTAGCTCTTTTCAGTCTCTTTTGTGAATGGATTGACTCTTCATGTGTAGTCATTTTGGAGTGGAAAAAAAACAAACTATTCTAAGTTTTTAGTCCTTTCACTAAGCATGGAGTCAATTCACTTCTCAGACATTATTTAACTCGATAAAGATCAATATGTCTAATGTTTGGGTAAATGCAACTGTCAATAATGTGAATTTTTAATCCATTTTAACTAAAATGAATCATAATTCCTCGAATGATTCCAAAAAGGAGTTACCGACTCCAATTTAGGGTGCATTTGGATCCGAAAAAAATGACTCCAAGTCACAAAAAGTCACTCCAGTGTTACTTTTTTTTTACAGTGTGGGTCTGTTGCATACTTTTTCTACAACAATATAGAACCTTGATTCTTATATAAAATTCGGCAAAAATAATGATGCGCACATTGAAAACGTTCAAAATTCACTCATTAACTCAGGAAATCACTTCAATTTCAAACAGCCCGCGCTACACTAGACACTATTTGCACCGGTATACTACTACATAGACGGAACCACCGTGCATAAGTGAACAACATCGTGACTACAAAATGATGGAATTCCCTTCTAAATACATGAACTATTGGCTGCATTTGCTGTCTGGTCTTTTCGGTTTATCAAAGATTACAAAATAATATAAGAAATGTACGCATCTAATCGAAACATTCAAATGTATGTAAGTTCTGTTCATGTTTACATAAACGCGACGGCTCCATCTATGTAGTTATAAGTCGGTAATATATAGTGTCTAGTGTAGCGCGGGTTGTTTGAAATGGAAGGTATTTTCTGAGTTGATGAGTGGATTTTGAAAATGTTTAATGTGCACATCGTTATTTTCGCAGAATGTTACGTTAGAAACAATGAGTTATATTGATGTAGCAAAAGTACGCAACAGACCCATTTCGCGATTTTTTAGAGTACCTACTGATCGTCATTTTTACAGGTTTCTACACAGAAAAAAAACTACGGTGAAAATAACCATACGGATACCTGATTTTGGCACCTGCTAGATGTTATGGTAATGTTAACCAGAAGTATACTATGTTTTGACTAGGTACTAGGTGATTTTACCTGATTGCTTGTCGAATTTACTCCAAGTATCGGTAAGTGTACCATACTTCTGGTCAAGTTTACCATAATATCTAGCAGGTGCCAAAATCAGGTATCCGTATGGTTATTTTCACTAATCTTTTTTTTCCGTGTATGCGAAAGAGAGAGCCAACTCTTCAGTCCCCTGCTGCAAAAGTTTGAAAGAGCCCCATTAATTATTTACGTAACAAGCCCCATATACTTACATTGATTTGCTGAAGTTTTGATTTTCCACTGTTTCTCCCGACCTATTCCAGATGGGGAATACACCTGATAAGCCCGCTTTGGCCGAAATTCGAGCCTTGAAACAAAGAGATCCTTGTGTGATAGTGACGAGTCCCGGCCCCGAGTACAGGCAAGCATCACCACTTTGCAGGGCTGCGTTTAGGTCTTGGCAGAATCTCGGTGCCGAGCAGAAGGCCCGGTGCCCCGAGGCAGCTCATCCGGACTGTCGTCGGATGGGGTCCGATCCAGCATGGAGCTGCACCATCATGATTCGGAGGGATTGGGTGAAAGCCCAATTTATTGGAACTTTGAAAATGGTGGAACTGACATGGTGTGTCAAACATTTGAATTTGGACTGAGAGTGCAGAAGCCAAAGATAGAGACCTGTTTGGTGATTTCGTCGTTTGGTCAAAATTGGATCCAAACAAACGCTCTATCTCTGTCACACTCGTGGATTTTTACCCGGAAGAAATCAGCAGATCTAAATTTTCGAATGCAAAGTCATGCTAGTTAACAGCCAGTTTTCTCAAATTTTATCGCACCATTAGATTCCTCTTACCTTAGAGTATCTTTTCACTCCGACATATTTCGTGAAAGATCACAAATGAATTTACAATAGATCTGTTTAGTGATGACGTCACGATCAAAATTGGTTCCAAACAAAGCTCTAACTTGCTCACTCTCGTGGATTTTACCCACAAGAAATCAGATTCAAATTTTCGAATGCAAATTGGTGCTATAGTTAACCAACAGTTTTCTCAAATTCTATTGCACCATCAGATTCCACGTATCCTAAAATATCTTTTTACTCTGACATAATTCCTGAAAGATCACAAGCTAATTTACAATCACAGTTATACCGAAAGATGTTCTATGTTTTGTCCTTCTCTTACTCACGGTCTCTTATGGGAGTATCACCGCCATGACACTCAATCATCCTAACCTCTCTTCGTATCGAAGCTTGTTTGAGGTATAAAACATGGTTTGATGGTGCCAATGGGTCTATATCCTAGAATCTTGTGCCCGTAAGAAAGTGTGAGTGGGACAAGGACAAAACATAGGAGTTTCTTCGATATAACTGAGATTGTACATTAATGCGCGATGTTTCAAAAATTTTGTTGTAGCGTGCTCATACTTTAAGGTACGTGGAATCCAATGATGTGCATATAATAAAATCTGAGAGAACTTGTTGTTTACTAGCACAAATTATGTATTTGAAAATTTGGATCGTGAGTGAGATGGAGCATTTGTTTGGAACCAATTTTTTTTCGTGACGTCACACTAAACAGGTCTATAACAGTTATACCGAAAGATATGTTCCATGTTTTTTTCGTTGTCTTACTCACGGTCTCTTATGGGCATGAAACTCAATTATCCTAACCTCTCTTCGTATCGAAGCTTGTTCGAGGTATAAAATATACCATGTGTGATCAATTAATTGTTCGTTTCGCTCAACTAATTTTTTGGTGTGTTCACTGTTCACCCAATTAAATAAATAGATTTTGTTCATTTAATCAAACTCTAGTCCGGTAAATTACCATAAATACACCATGGAGTTACTATTTTCCGATACAATTTCATATTTGAAAAGAGGAAAGGGGGAGGGGGATTATATGTCGTAGAGAAAATTATTGTAAAAATGTTTAGAAAAAACTATTAATTTATTTGATGTGTTGCATAAATAAATTAAGCATGCGAAGTATGAGAATTGTGATATTTAATTTAATTTTATTGGGGGGGGGGGGGGGTTAAAAACGACTTATATGGGGAGAGGTTGAATAAGATTCACAAACAGGCAGCCTTGTTATTTTCATATAAAGTGTCCTTTTCTAACGCTCAAAAAGGTATGAGGGGAGAAAGAGAGAGAGAGAGAGAGAGAAAACAGAGAAAGTCAGAATATTTTGATTTGCTATTGTGAAGTGGGTGTTGGTTTATTATTCGATTGAAATGGTTCCGACTGCGAACAAGCACGTTCTGTTGTTGAAATCTTGAAGTTCTCGGTCGTTCTTGTGAATGTACGTCTTTCCATCGGATGCTTGCAAATGTCGGAACTCTGCCAGCTAAGAAAAAAAAATGATTGAGAAAATTACGAATAATGAATAGAAAAGCATGAAGTTTACCCTACAAAATATCGAAAATCTCGAGGCATTTTGCATTTTGAAAAACATATTTTTTTTTTTTATTTTCTGAGTTCTTGATTCCTTTCCATCTTCATCAATATAACGTTTTCTCGATTATGTATTCCATCAGTTCCATAGTCCAATATTCCATAATTCCCCAGCCACCACAGTGAGGCTCTTGCAAACTTTTGCAATAAGCAAATAAATAGTCCAATCTGATGTAAAGACCAGCGGAAATAACGAAAATCACACTTAGAAAGTCTAAAATTCAGTAATAAACTCACATAACTGCTAAAACGCCAAGTTCGTAATGGCGGTTGGCGGTTTCTAATACGTATCATTTCCTCTACGGAAACACAGAGATATGTCTAAATTTAGATAGGAATCTCTTCGAACCGCCATTAAGCCCGATTCTGAGAGTGAATTTCGTGATTTTTTGGTGAACTCATCGTCATTTTTACAGGTTTTTATGCAAGAATCAACTCTTCAATCCCCTGTAGCAAAAGTTTGTAAGAGCCCCATTCTTCCCCAAATCTTCCCCCAGTTTACATCATGATCATCCTTTTTTTTATCTTCCATGTATTTCAAATGGCACTTTTTAAGTAGAAGAAAAGTCGAAGAATGTTTAAAAGTCGGCCCTTATTCTCACACTCACTCTTACGTATGGATTTGATCACTTCTAATTCTAGCTTGTGCTTTCAACCACTGGCATGAATATTGAATATTGTGAACTTTGATCAGAACTGAAAACATTGTCAGATAGGACAGAAAAAATGTAACAATAATCCACCATAAAGTTTCCTCCGTTTCTTCAACATACTGTAACGCATACAAGAAGATGATTTTTTTTTTTTTTTTTTTTTTTTTTCAATAAAAAATTATTTTTGTTTGTTTAAAAAACAAACAAAAACTGAAATGAACTTTAAATTGGCTAACAACAAACGATTAACAGTCATTACATTGATAAGACAATTTTTGATTAAAGGGAACAATTTTTCTTTCGACCTGATTTGTGCCGTGGGGGACACAACGCGGAACAACGCCAAATTTACATTGAGTATGTTGGCTAGTGGGTAGTAAAGTATTTGTTCCTAATTAGAAATATAGAATATGGAAGGTTAAAATTTGGCCCGCAGTATGGACACGTAAATGAAATAAAGTAGAGCTACTGTTTGGAGTTGAGAAATCATTGCAAAAAAATATGAACCTGATCGCTGGATATTTCGAAGGGTTTTGAGAAGAGAATCCAGAAGACGCATTCCTCGAATTCAGGGGTGGTGAGGGAGCCTGGGTAAGTGTAGTAATGTTGATTCTCCACGCTTTTCTTGATGAAACTGAATATGTTGCTGACTTTGGCTTTCACTTTTTGATGACACTTATGAATTTGTTTAATGTCTTCGATGAACTGGGAGATCTCCGTGTTTGTATCATCGACGGCCTGTAATGAAATGAAACAAGGTTGAATTAAAGTCACTATATGTAGAGAGTTAAGACAAGAGGGTAATCAACTTCTGATTGGTCGATGAGTATTAGGCTCTATGGATGCCGCCATTGGATGCGATTTTGCACTTTTGTTTACAATCGCAGTTGTTTACCAACGGTATTTTGCGGATGAAGAGTTAATTTTCGACGAATCTGTTAATTTTAATCATGATACGCCTCAAGAATGTGTTTAAATCCCAAAAGAATCTTTCAAAGCGTAAATAGATGTCGATCCATAAAAGCAGTAACAGATTACATCGTTAGAAACTCAGCGGCACTGTAATCTTTGCAGTGAACGAAAACACAACAACGACCCTTCGAATGTAAACAAATGTGCAAACTCGCATCCAATTGCGGCGCCCATGGTTTCACTTGTTTTAACTCTCTACATGTAGGGACTCTAGGTTGAATAATACAGGGTAGAGGCATAAAAATATGGTGGATACATAGAGGCATGTTGTAAATTAGAGTCCATTCATGTAAAGATATAAGGTAAGAGGTGAGACATCCAGGTTAACCCTTTACCGCATGATCCCCCCCTTCCTTCGAAAACATGATTTTTCAAGTGATTTTGACTCAAAATGAAAGGGAAAATTTGTGAAAAAATGTCTAGCATTAGTTGTTGCGTCCAAGAACCCTGCAAAGTACTGAATTTAACATGGGCCAGTATAGGAAGCAAAATCTAGGTCAAGCGGTTAAATGTTTTGTAACGTTCAGATGGCGCCCAACGCGGGGGCTTGCTTTTTCAGACTTTTGTGAAAGCTCAAAACCTTTCTTCGATATGAATCGGAGGTATGACGACATGGAAAAAAATAATATTTTAACTTTCAAGTGTTCATACTTACATCTCCGAAGAATCCGGTCACAACAACTCCGTCGTAGAACTTGATAGCCTTCTTGAGACTTCCGTATTTGGCGTTGTAATGAACGATATGCATTTCACACGAGAATCTGTAAATTGAATACAAGCATTTGTTAGAGTTAGAGTCCCTATATGTAGAGAGTTAAGACAAGTGAAATCATGGGCGCCGCCATTGGATGCGATTTTGCACATTTGTTTACATTCTGAGGCCGTTGTTGTGTTTCGCTCCCCTGCAAAAATTACAGTTCCGCTAAGTTTGTAACGATGTAATCTTTCCCTGCTTTTGTTGATCGACATGTATTAACGCTTTTAATGATTCTATTGAGATTTATGAACATTCTTGTGGTGCATTATGATTAAAATTAAGATTCATCGCAAATTAACTTTTTTTATCTATAAAAGACCGTTGGTAAACAAAACAAAAGTGCAAAATTGCATCCAAAGGCGGCGTCCGTCAGGGCTGCCGTTTTGCGTAGAATCAATGCTATTTTTTTTTTTAATTCACCGATGATTCCACCGGTTGAGAAAAGATTATTACACAGTTCAGTTCAGTGCAGGACTGTAATAAACTAAAATACTCGTACTTATCTGTAATCTTTTCTCAGCCGGTGGAGTCGTCGATGACTTTAAAAAACTTGCGGATATTTTAATTAATCAACGAAGTTTCCACCGATTAAGGAAAGATTACAGATCAGAGTATTTTCGTGCATTACAGTCATACACTGAACTGAACTGTATAATCTTTTCTCAACCGGTGGAATCATCGGTGACTAGAAAAATAGCATTGATTCTACGCAAAACGGCAGCCCTGGCGTCCGTAGAGCCTAAAATTCATCGACCAATCAGAAGTTGACTACCCTCTTGTCTTAACTCTCTACATATAAGGACTCTAGTTAGAGTGTTCTAGCAAACATAACGTTCCTTCGTTTAATTGACGCTTCAGCGTTTTCTTGGATAGATTTAAATGTTAAACACTTTGACAACCCTCAGAACCTCTCCTTCACTGTATAGTACCTAACAGTTTTCATAGTTTTTTAAATAATATTCGTTGTGTCCCAAAAATACGGGTCAGAGCCAAAGTAAAAAATCACGAAAGTACGAGTACCTTTGATCGATAAACAAAGGGTCTGTTTGATAATTTACTGTAGGTCAGCATAATGGGGATCTTGCAAGCTTTTGCTAAAAGCTATTCCAGCGTCGTATCAGAAGTAGAAACCAACCAACGAAAATAACGATGGTAGCACTAATTCTTGTGGGAGTCCACCCCGTAACTTTCAAAATGTTTTTCAAAGCTCGAGTGTAATAGCGGCGTTGGGCACTAATAATGCAAGATTCCCATCTTAATTATTCGTTTCACACTGTCTCTCTTTTTATGTCTTCTATTCAAAGGAAGTTTCTCTGGTTGTGAGTAACTATAGCCATCAGCTAAAGAGGAGATTCAAGATCGATCAATAGTACCTTGACACCGATTCAAAAGAAAAGTCTTCTCTTATTAGTCACTTCTTGATGGAGTAACAGTGTTATTACGAGGGGCGTTCAACTTATAAGTTTCCCTATTTTTTATCTCTGGCCCTGTTGGTGCTAGAAAAATTTCATTTATACGGTAAAATCCGCCAAATCCTCAGCTTTTCAACGGTATTTTTGTTTTTGAAATTTGAGCAATTTTCGTAGGAGAAAAAGTTATATTTCTACACCCGTGTCAAAAAAGTCCCCCGCCAACTTTTTCAGCAAAAAGTAACAACACAACGTACACAAGTGTACAGAATTTTTTGGGACAATCAAGGGATTTTGTTAGTTGAGTTTATGGAAGAAAGCTCAACCATCAATTGTGGCAAATATCGCGAAATACTCCATAAATTGAGGAGAGCAATCCAGAACAAGCGTCGAGGAAAACTCTCGAGTCTCGAGAAGAATCAACGCTCCTTCACGATAATGCTCGCCCTCACAGTGCCGCCGAAACTGTTGCGTTGATTGGAAAGTTTGGCTGGGATATTTTGTCACATGCTCCCAAGAGTGTGGACCTTGCCCCTCCAGATTTATCACCTATTACCGGAGCTCAATAAGAATCTTTGAGGCGTCAAGTTTCAGTCAGATGACCACCTGAAGGATACCGTGATGAATTTTTCCAAGTCCCTAGACCGAGAGTTTTTCGCCCAAGGTATTGAAAAGCTGGTTCATCGCTGCGAAAAATGTATCAATCTGGAAGAAAATTATGTGGAAAAGTCGTAAAAATGGAATACTTCAAAAATAAAATGTATCTTTTATTTTAAAGTTTTGCGTTCTTCATTCCAAGTGTCAAAGTTACTTTTTACTTCCCAACTCAGAAGTTGGCGGGGACTTTTTCGACACGGGTGTAGAAATATATCTTTTTCTCCTACAAAAATTGCTCAAATTTCAAAAACAAAAATACCATTGGAAAGCTGAAAATTTGACGGATTTAACCGTATAAATGAAATTTTTTTAACACCAACAAAGTCGGAGATAAAAAATAGGGAAACTTATAAGTTGAACGCACCTCGTAGATGGGAATTTCTCATTATTATTTTGTGCCTAACTCCGCCATCAAGCTCACGCATTTAAAAGCCTTTACTAAACTTGGGATTGATCTCGTAAGTTTTCAGTGCTTCCATCATTATTTTCGCTGGTTTTCACCTCTGCGTTGACCCTTAAATTGCTAGTAGCAAAAACTTGTGACAGCCCATTTGTCCATTATTTAACTAGATAAATCCAACCAACCAAAAATTAACGATCAGACCTTTCATTCATTGATCTGAGATGTATTTTTCGACTTGAGCTTCGATTGAGAAATGTTATGGGATAAATTTAGCCACAGTTTCAAAAAAACCAATTTTTTTCTCTAAACTTTGAAAAATCGTAGCTCCGAAAGGAAACATTTTACGGCCCATGTTTATAGGAAAAAATAGTCTTCTTTTGACTTGAATAATCGGCCCCAGAAGTTTCGGACGTTACACCTGAAACACCCTGTATATCCAAAGAGAGTTCAATGGGTCTGTTGCAAACTTTTGCTACAGCGCTATAGAGTGTATAATCTAATGTAAAATCGCCTGAAAAGTCCAATGGTGGCATCAGAAAGCCATGAAATGCAATAATAAACTCACAAAAGGCGTTGAATGAAATCCAAGATGGCCACAAAATATCAAGCAACCTGTATGCATGCACCACGAACATTCAAGGATAGCCAACCTTACAATATCCATCACAACCAATCACAACGTAAACAAACACATAACCTCTACCTCCAGTGAGGTTGTCAAAGTTGGCAATCCCTAGATGATCACGGTGCATACATTCAGATTCCTCGATATTTTGCCGCCATCTTGGATATCAATAAACGCCTCTTGTGAGTTTAATATTGCATGTCATGACTTTGTGATGCCACCAATGGACTTTTCAGGCGATTTTACATTGCATTAAACACTTTTTATCGCTGTAGCAAAAGTTTGCAACAGACCCATTGAAACCTGTGATAAGATAGAATCTTTCTTATGCCTTTATATGGAATTACGGAGGCAATGGTTCAGCAGGGATCTATTCCATCTCTCTCATTTTACGGTTGGAAACAAAAGATAGGACGAGGAGGTGTAACTTCTGAGCTATCCTTGTCTAACATAGGTGTTTCAAAGGAGAGAAGAGAGAGAGGGGAGAGAGGGGAGAGAGAGAGAGAGAGAGAGAGAGAGAGAGAGAGAGAGAGAGAGAGAGAGAGAGAGAGAGACAGACAGACAGAGAGAGGGGGGAGGGATAGACTTTATCATTGCGCTAGTAAATGGGGAGGGGGGACAATCGACATCAATTCAATCGTGTCGTTTGGACGGTTTTTATGCAGAAAGGAACAAACTGAATTTGAAATCAACAGCAGTTGATTCCTTTCTGCATGAAACCGCTGAGTTTTGCTTACGCTTGTCCATCCATATAATGTTCGCTGCCGTCATCATCAGTTTGTCCCCAATGGAAATGCATTTCGGCAAATACAAATAATCCTGTGCACGGACCCCCAGTTATCATTGGTCTCTGGCTGATCGGAACTTCATCGAGAAGTTTCAATTTAACTATGGAGGAAGAACAAAAAAACACGAGAAATTAAAACTTACAAACACAATAAACACAGTGAAAAACCAATGGGTCTGTTGCAAACTTCTGTTACAGCGTTACGTCGATTGAAAGGTGGTCACGAATCATAAAGACCTGTTTAGTGATAACGTCACAATCAAAATTGGATCCACACTAATGCTCTTTCTCGCCCACGCTAAGGATTTTACCCATAAGAAATCAGATCCAAATTTTCGAACGCAAATTCATGCTATGTAACAACCAGTTTTTTTCAAATTTTATTGTACCATTAGATTCCACGTACCTTAAAGTATCTTTTCACTCCGTCATAACTTATGAATGATCTCAAGAAGCATTTACAATCACAGTTATACCGAAATATGTTCTATGTTTTGTCCTTGTCTTACTCACGGTCTCTTATGGGAGTATTACCGCCATGACACTCAATCATCCTAATTTCTCTTCGTATCGAAGCTTGTTCGAAGCATAACACGTGGTGCGATGGTGCCGATGAGCCATAAGAAACTGTGAGTGGGAGAAGGACAAAACATATGACTCGCTTCGATATAACTGTGATTGAACATTAATGCGCGATGTTTAAAAAATGTTGTTGTAGCGTGCTCATACTATAAGGTACGTGGAATCCAATGGTGTAATAAAATCTGAGATAACTTGTTGTTTACTAGCAAAAATTTGCATTTGAAAATTTGGATCTTGTTTCCTATGGGAAAACACACGAGAGCGAGTGAGATGAAGCATTTGTTTGGATCCAATTTTTTTTTTGCGACGTCACACTAAAACATGTCGATTGGGAGTCCGAGAGTTTCCATCGAATACATATGTTGCTAAAATTTGCTACAGCTTAAGGAGGTTCAATTCCTATGTAAAATCAAGAGAAAATTGCATTCTAAGCCTTGGTAAATCTCAAAATCCCCTCTTAAACTCAAATTATACGTTTGGTAAAATTCAAAGATGGCGGTCAAATGAGCCGGCAAAAATAAGGGACTTTTATCTAATTGCAGGGAATACGATGAACGAAAGAGATAGGGAGGAATTAATCGTTGCGCTCCTGTAAAAATCATCTCTGACCTTGTCATTACACAATACACATTGATAAGTCGAGTTCTAGAGTTCACATTGGAATTCATCTGAGGAGAAAAGATTACACTGTTAATTTTGTGTTATAGCATATCTGTTTATACTGATAATATTGCGATCCATAATCTGTATCTTTCAATTAAATTCCCCCTGCAGGTGAATTCCAGATTTGTCATGCCAAGCCATACCAACCTGCGTATGCAGTAGGTATTTTTGTCTATCTTCGACTGTACAGTCGAGGACAAAAATAATGTCAGACGTCCCCTTGATGTAGGCCAAACGCAATACTTGTCTCAATGAAATTATAAGCTTTGCAGGTGGCCTACCTCAAGGAGCCGTCTGACATTCTTTTGGTCCCCGACTTTACATATATTTTAAGGAATAAGCGAGCAAGGCGGTGGACAAATCTATGCGCCACTGTCAAAGACTATCTCTGACCATGTCATTATACATTGATAGGCAGACTGGCAGAGCTCTAGAATTCCTCGGGGACTCAATCGTAGAGAACAAATTGTGTATCCAGAATCTATGCATATCTTCCAGTTGGAGTCCTTAGTTGAATTTTAGAACTCTACCGGATGGGTAAAAGGAAGATTTGTCATGCCGAGCCATACCAACTTATTTATGAGGTAGGTATTTTTTTCTCTCCTCGACTGCACATTCTAATGGATATTCTAAGCGAGAGAGATAGTGAACTAATCTTTGCACTGCTGTAAAAGACTTCTCTGACCTTGTCATTATACATTTGTAAAGTTGGAGTTCTAGAATTCCCCGGGGAATTCATTCGGAAAGAAAAGATGTGCCTATACCTTAGTATAAGTGTAAAGGTATCTGTGTACATTGAACGTTTAGCAATCCATAATCTATATCCTCCAAATGAAGTCCTTAGATGAATAATAGAACTCCATCACATCGGTAAAATGAAGAAATGTCATGTAGAATTGGCGAGCTGTACCAACCTGTGTATCCAGTATTTTCCAGGATCACCACCTCCTCCTCATTATCCCAATATTGGACAAACGTCAGTGGTGGTAAACGAACGAAAGTGGCATATTCCGTGTTTATATCCACCGGTGACTGCATTTTAGTCTTGAACTTTTCTCTGACAAATGGCCATCCTCTTCTCAGCTTCGCATCTGGACCAAACAATTACATACTTTTGTTAGTAAGTGGAGTTCATGCTTATGCTTACATACTCTTGGAGCTGTTGTTCAAAAACTTCAAATTCACTTTTTCAAATTTGAGGAAAAATGCGAAAAACTAGGATCTCTTTTCGGCAGGACTAAATTATTGGATCTAGCCTCTTTTCATCCTTTGTACCTCATATGTATGTAACATCCATCCATACAGTCTCTCCCACTCTCGCGTATCTACTAGTGATGCTGCCTCTCTTGTTTCCTCACATTTTTGGCCGAGACCCAGTTTGCACATTTTTCTAGTCGGTAGGAATTCAACGCGTTTTTATAAATACTGACTCCAATGGGGCAGTTGCAAGGGTCCGAAATGTTGTGTTTTTTATAAAGAAACTGAAAGTACTAGATGAGCTGAGAACAAAGATGTCTTTGGTTTCTAATTAAGTCCCATTGTTCCGGAGATGCGATTTTTTTCCAATATACATCGTTTTAAATGGGAATTTCGCGTAGTGACGTCACTACGCACACGATTTTTTACAACTTTACCCGTGTGTATCTCCAAAACCGAGACACTTAGGAAAAAACCAAAGGCACCATTATTCTCAGATCATCAAGTACTTTCATTTTCTTTATGAGAAACACATATTTTAAGACCCTTGCAACTGCCCCATTATTGCGAATTCCAAGATTTGAATATATATACTAATATTACCAGTCTAACAATCAACCTGAGAAAAAAATACCTGTTATAATGTCAAAGTGAAGAGATTTGCATGAGCTCATTGTAGATTTATTCAAAATTTTCCGGGAAAAAATATGATAAAAATGAGGAGGACAAGTGGCATTCGGTTAGGAACGGCATTCGGATTGGAGTCGTACTTCGTTCATAAAGTGACAAACCGTCAACTCTAATGGTTACGTAAAAATTTCCTTCGCATAATATACAAAATACGTTCAATATGTTCAAATACTTCATATTTGAGGTAAGCCTTACCATCTTGTTCCTTTGGATTGCTCCAAGTATTCAAAATATACACGACGAATACAGTATCTCAACCACAGATCTTGAAACAATCTCTGAGATATGTTCTTTGGCTCTTAAAATGAGCTCTAAACCTCGAACTCTCCATGTTGCAAACCTGCATCAAAACTTTCCGGTCACTCCCACACTTTTACATTTTCACAAAACTTCGATCCCAACGATAATAATTGACCATCCAAATAACTTGGAAAACTGTGTAGCTCAGTCCGGGGAAACGAATATTTTATTCATACTGAACGATTGCCTTGAAATCCTGAGTTTAATTTTAGACTTTGCAAGACGAAAAAATAGTCAAAATAAGGAGAACTTGTTTCAAAACTTTCACATCGATAATCCGAAACTCTTATCTGCTGCTTTGCCAAGGTACTGTGTTCATTTTAAACCCAATTCTGCCAACTTGCCGCGATCTGATTTCAACAAACCAATCGATTGCGATTTCAATGTAACAATCACGAACCATGACCTGAAATCTCGTTCAACGATTTCCGATGAACTGTGGAATCTAACACGACCCCTATATGCAGATCGTATATTTAATAGTGAAAGCAACTTGATATTTTTCATACCGGAGAACAAAGGAAATATCCTGAATTTAGATTTGAGAACTTCTGAAAGCATTCAACATAAAAATGAAAGTCCAATGTGTGACTTGCTCTCACTGTTCAGGTTCTCATGGCGAATTTTTCGAGGATTGCGGACCATCATCTGTCCGGGAAAGAGAATTTGCTACAGGTATGACCCAACTAATGGAACGGTCGTCAGATACAATGACAATGCAGCCTTAAGATTTTCGTGGCCTGAGAAAAGAGGAATCAAAAATTTGATCTTGAGGACTTATTATGATGACCAACCACGCTCTCCATTAGACTTCGTCAGTATGTGTTTAATGATCAACTTGAATGAAGTTTTACTCAAACTACGAAGTCAACTCAACTTCGACCTCCACTATATTACAGAGGGGAAAACGAAATCCCGTCAAGATTATTCGTACGGACTGAAAGTCGATGCCGATTTGGTCATTTTTGGAGATGTTGCGAAGGGTGTCGAGACTTCTGACATATTAGATTTCTCATTTCCGATCGAAACAGGTTCTTTTTGTTACATAGCACCGCGTCGAGGATTCTTGCCGCAATATTTGGTACCCTTCTCGAGTTTTACTATCACAGCGTGGGTTATGACTGCGCTAACGTACGTTTTTTGCATCTTGATGCATCACTCTTTCAAATTTTTAGCGCGGCTTTGCTTCCGACCTTACCTAATAGAGGAGAGCGAGGCAATGGAAATCGAGATGCAATCCAGTTTCTGGAGTATCTTCTGCTATTTCATGTGCACTGCTCAACCAAGATTGCTCCTCGGTCGATTTTATGGCGGTAAAATATTTTTTATTGCACTCGTTTTCTCGACACAGACATTGGTGACAGTTCTTCAAGGTCAGATGGTAACACTGGTGAGTACCGGAGTGAGATTGAAAGACATCACGTCGCTTGAAGATCAGGAGAAATCTCAACTTCTGGTACAGTCGACAGATGAAGATTTGGAATTGATTGGAGGACGGTTTGGGCTCCACCAAATGAAAGATAAGATGACTGATAGCCTACAGTACTTAAGGGCTCTCCTCTTAAAGACAAATGATTTTTCATTATCATATCCTTGGCTGTACTCCGGCCCTGAATACAATGGTCAGATATACTCGGAGGATGCGAGACAAATATTGGAAGCTATCTCTGTGAGAACGCAAGAAGACGCCTATTTCATCCACTTCCCCAAACGAATAAATGAGAAGATGAAAAATTAACTGTTGTCTATGAGCCAGGTTACTGACGGCAGCTACTCCATGGGATGCATAATGGATTATCCTATTTACCTTTCATTTTCGAAATATTCTTTGTACAGGAAAGCTATCATCGACTATTTACTCCGATTCGGCGAATATGGTGAATATGACAGAATGCTTGATTTACAGCTCGACGCTACACGTCAACTTGCGTTTTTTCAGCAAGACCTTGAGGAGAGTCTTAATTTGAGGGCTTACACATTAGCAGATTTGAGTACAGGTTTTATATGTTTGGTGTGCGGCCTGAGTTTGAGTTTCTTAATATTTGTGATTGAATTGTTGGTACAGAGCTGGTTCTAAGGGCTATAGGTTTGAACGAAACGCCAGGAGTTGATGTTTGATCTATTTTGCCAGAGTAGATAGAACGTGGCGGTGATAGTCATACCACGAATTGATATTAAGTATAGCACTATACATCATGGGCGGATACAGGGAACTGTCTTTCTCTCTCTCCTCCCATTTGAAAACGTGCGTTGAAAAAGAACAGAAGAGGGGGGCTAAAGTCAAGTGATGGCCCCCTCTGTTGTCCTTTTCTAACACATAAGTTCAAATGGAGGGAGAGAGAGAAAGACAGTTCCCTGTGTCCGCCCATGCTATACATACATATGTAAATGCACAAATACAAATTTGCGGAACCAGCTGGCCAAACCTACATTTTATTTTCGTAACTTTAATATCGTCGAAATTATTTTTGTACTAAAATGATAAAATTTCTTTACTGTAACGCCCCAAATAAGGAAATCACTTTAAAAGTCTAAATTAGCTCTGCGGTGCTGGAAATATAAAATTAACGAAATATTGGGATTTTTTTTTCTTCACAAGTTCTTTGATGTTTTGACGGAATATCCATGGATTGCAAGATCAGCCTGCCCCTCCTTTATGGCTGTATCCCACTTGCGTCTTGCGATCAATTTAGGGGGCAATCAATTTACTCACGCAAGTGAGTTGGGGATTTCACTTGTATCCCCTAGTCAAAACAAGCGGACTCACAATTGCGACCCTTTTAAGACCGATTCCATAACTATAGACTAAAAAAGAAATATTACCAGAAGCACAACGATATTTGAACCAAGGTAAAGGATGGCAGATAGTACTGTTACCAGCATACTAGTGTGTGTACAATAGTTCTTAAAAATGCGATGCGTAAATTCTGGTTCTGTGAACATATTCTGATACTGTCCGGAATTTTCTGGTAAAATTACTAGACTCTCCTTCATTTGCATATCGTTGTGCTTCTGGTAATATGAATAGAATTTAATTTTTTTTTTTTCGGTGTTGCAAAGGAGACAGGTTGAATTGTGCGGCAACTTTACACAACGCAGATTAACTCTGCTCTCAGACATGAAAATCACACACCACCTTATGAATACTAGTGTAAGTTGCTTGGTATTTTGAAGGTGAACCAAGAAGGTGTAAGTCGCACGCCTCGCCTTTCGTCCTACACCGAAGAAATAAAAATTACTGAAAGTCATCTACATATTTACTGAACACTTGAAAGTATCAACAAAACTTAGAAGCTGTTATTTTTAGGATCAAGAGAGTTTAAATATAACTTAATGGAGGTTATTTAATTATTAGAAATGGTGTAAATAACAGTTTGAAGTTTTGCCCGTACTTTCAAGTACTCAAATATTTAGTAAATTCAGCACTTTTTTTAATGTATTTTTTAAAAGACTGCTTCGCCGCTTCGGCTCAAAGTAAACTTTGTATTTTCGTTGCTGATATAGGCGAAGCATGTAGTCTGACAACATTGCAAATATATGACTGAAGCCCATAAAAAATATCGAAGTATCTTTGAATCGGCGATGACTATCAAATTCGATCTTTTGTATGAGTTTAAAGAGACACAATGCAACGTTGTCAGATAGCACGCGTCACCACTGAGTGCTGAACTGTTTTCCTGGATAAAGTTAAATGTTACCATTGCTGTCGTAGATCTTGACGGCGCCTGGTCGGAGTATCAAAGAGTGTGTGACAGAATGTATCGCTGAAAGCAGTAAAACGATACTCATAGCAGAGAACCCCTGGAAAACAGGAAAAACATAAAATTAAATTCTCTAATACCGTATTTCTCGACCGGGTCTCCTAAATTTCTCATTTGAATCCATGCAAAGTATCGATTCAAGGGAGTGGGCTGTGCACCTTCAATAGTTTGACCTTTTTCATGCGTTTGAATGGACAGTATCCAGCGTTACCATAATTCACGCGACGCCACACTATGGATCTAAATCGAATCCTAAGCGGTCAAAAATGAAATACCACGGGAATCAAGGCTCCATCTAATATATTTCTGCGATGGATGACAATCCAGCGGGTAGATCATTTACTTTATCGTTAAACCGATCGTTAAGAGTGTATATAAGTGATTCCATGGGTCGAAAATTATGAAACTTGGCGGTCGCTATAGTAACCATCATTAAGAGTCTCAATATATAAAGGCTATTCATGAGTAACCTTTAAATTCCTGGCACTTTAACGATGGTTACCATAGCAACGGCCAAGTTTTATAATTTCCGACCAATAGAATCACTCATACATTGTCTTAACAATAGGTTTAACGATGAAGTAAAAGACCAGCCCGCAGGGGTGATTATTTTGCTAAATAAACCCTCTAAAATCGTGTATACCTAGAAGCTTGAATAATATTTTTTAATGACTTAAAACAGACCGATTTTTGACCGCCTAAGATTTAATTTGGGACCAAAGTGCGCCACTGTAAATAACGCGTGGTTTTTTGGCAAGAAAATACACTAAATGTTTTTAATGAAAAAAAAAAAAAACCCAAATTTGTTTCATATCCAGTAAAATCTATTTTTCGGTCCAGTTTGCGCTACACCCAAGGGCGGATCCAGCAATCTGGCAACTGTGTATTATTCCAATTTTAATGCATGAAAAACAATCGATTAATAACAGGGCCATGGCCCCCTCAAGAATCGATTGTTTCTCATATGTTCAATTGGGATGAATTCATGGTTGCCAAATTGCTGGATCCGCCCATGGCTACACCGCACTATGGTCTGAGATCGCAAAAACGTGGCCAAAGATCAACAAAAAAAAGTAGTAAAAAATCATCGTTTTCGACTTTTTAAGTTAAATTTTAGAATTTCCAGCGACATTTCTAGGTTTAAATTAATCGTTTATTTTGTTTTCTGCGATTAAAATTGGTCTTGAAAGATTATAAATGATCAATTGATGAAACCAAAGGCGTCGCGTGCAATTGTATTCTATCCATTTAAACTCATGTAAAATATCGAACTCAGGTGGTGCACAGGGAAAATTCGATATATTTAATGAGTTTAAATGGAGCAGTTGCAGTCTTGCCGGATGGCACGCGACGCCACTGGATGAAACTTTCAATTTCTAATTTTTGGCCACTTTTTGACGATTTCAGACTATAGTGCACCGCTGAGAGGAAAGAGAGAATGAGAGAAACGATCCGGAAAAACAAAGAATTTTTCCAATACTGAAACGAGGTCAAGTTTCTAACCTAGCCCCACTTCAGACTCTTAAATTGCTCTCTCATCAAACTTTCACACCCGCACAATGAAGCTCTTTCATTTCCGTAAACAAGGCACGATACCAACTCACTCATTGCTGTATTCATCAATCATATGTTGTCAGATTTAGGAAATTAGCGGGAGTTTGGGTTCACTGAAAATTCAAGTTTTCCTGGTTTGGCCTCAATATCGATGCGCAACCATTGGTAGATACAGGAATAAGTATTTCTATCTCTCTCCTTCCATTTGAACGCATACGTTGGAAAAGGATGGTAGAGGGGGCCATCACGTAATTTCAGCCCCAATTTCCGTCCCTTTCTAAGGCACGTTTTTAAATGAGAGGAGAGAGAGAGAGACAAACAAATTTCTGTATCGCGCAATCCAGCATTCATTTGTTGACCCGCAATTAGTGACGTTCGGGTATGTTGAGTCTATTGAGCTCACACGTTATGCGTTAATCGAGATTTTCCAGTCATTAAAGCCTGAACCCTATCATACCTGGTTGTACACCAGGCATTGAAATGTACTTTCAATTTACATCTGAATAACGTAGAATCTTTTGGAGAAAATGAAAATATGGTGTGCATATCTTTTTATATGAGAAAATTGTGCCTAGATCAGCTATATGATGACCAAAAATCCGTCCCTGAACAAAAAGTATTTTCAAGTTTGAAAGGGTTAAAGTTTTTTTACTTCTTTTTCCGCTTCCTGGGTCGAAATGCAGGGTGTAGAGGAACTACCGTGATAGAAATGGTCCATACAGGTCCATAACCAATGCCTTATACAAAATAGGTAGATATACCAGTGGCATAGCTTGCAATTTGGCAACGTTGCAGTTCGTCCATTTGAACCCATGAAAAAGATCGAACTATAGGGTGTTCGGTGAACACCTTCGCATTCGACCTTTCACATGGGTGTAAATGGACTCAGTAGAACGTTGCTAAATTGCACGCTACGCCACTTGATAGATACAGTATGGATATGTATATGGATATCGAGTTCCCAAAACGATGTTGGTAAAACTCTACGTACAGGGTGTAACAAATGTACCCCCCCCCCCCCTGTCTAACTTTTGAACGAGTTGAGGTAAATTGTTGCGGTTTGGACCATTCTTCATAATTTTAGTTTAACTTTATTTTTTTGGGGGTCAAAACCCCCCACCCTCCCTAAGGGGCCCCCCAGGGGGGCTATGTCAAAAATTATAAATGGCAACCCCTATCTTGTGATACATCGTTTGAAAGGGCGTAAAATTCTAAGACTTTTGGCGCAAACCAAAGGTCGATATCGTTTTTCGTTTTCGATATATCGAATGGCGAAGTTGGGTTTTCACCCATTGTCAAATTTCGATATATCGAAAACTAAAAACGGTATCGACCTGCGGTTTGCGCCAAAATGCTCAGTTTAATGCGTTCTTTTGAGTAATGTATCACTCGATAGGGGTCGTGCCTCGGAATTTCTGTGATAGACCCCTTGAGGGGCAATTTTTTTGACAACTGTTGGGGGGCTCTAAAACCTAATTTTGACCAAATTTATGGCAGAACCGTTTTTTTTTCTTAAAAGTGCTTGTTTTTTAGAGTATTTTAGACTCCTAGTTTTTTAAATTCCGACTTTTTAAATGGGAGTTCTGATTTTTTGAAAATGGGTCAAAGTCGAACTTTGACTTTCGATATATCGAAAAAGAAAAACGATATCGACCTTCGGTTTGCGCCAAAAGTCTTAGAATTTTACGCCCTTTCAAACGATGTATCACAAGATAGGGGTTGCCATTTTAAAATTTTTGAGATAGCCCCCCTGGGGGCCCCCCAGGGGGGTGGGAGGTTTTGACCCCCAAAAAATAAAGTTCAACTAAAATTATGAAGAATGGTCCAAACCGCAACAATTTAACTCAACTCGTTCAAAAGTTAGACAGGGGGGGCTACATCTGTTACACTCTGTATGCCTTTGTCCTGTGTTTGCCAGCACCTATTAAACCAATTTTTATAATGATTCATGTTGAACCAATTTTCGCCCGTAAATCTTTTGTCGGACTACGAAACAATTAGAGGAGCTAATCGTCACAATTAATTGTAGGTGCTCGCAATTAAATTTCTCTTCCGGAAAATTGCCGCACCGCCCCCTCCGTATTGCCTCAAGGTCATGACTAACGCTCGTTTAATTTGATTAAATGGTATAGGAACTGTATGATTGGGTAATGAATGCATTACATATCTCATCTATCAAAAAATGAAACGGTGGTTCTGTCGTAAGTAATTATTAACGCTAGAGGGACGATAGAAATATTGAAAAGTTTGCAAAATTCACGCCTGAAATGGGACTGTTGCCAGTGTAATTTGCAGGCGCCAATTAAATATATGCAAAAGTATCGATTTCTCAGGGATTCACAAAATCCCCTTAAGATTGATCATTTTACTCAAAATGAAATGGAGAGAATATTCCATTTGTTGCAACATTAGACGAGCCGCCGTACGACACTACACTGGGCTGTCGCACATTTTGTGAAAACTTTCTAAAAGGCCTTTTGACCGATACGTTCTTTCGTTCGTTAGCTTTAAACATGTTAATGATGAAATCTCTATGACAATGGGAGAGATGCTAGGGTCTGCATTTTTGTGTTTTTTAGTAACTAAATGAAAGTACGCGGTGAACTAAAAATATGGATGCTTTGGTTTCTAACAAGGTTCTTTCGTGGCTCCGAAGATGCGGTTTGGGCCCATACACAGAAAAAACAGAAAATAAACTGTAGGAAAACACCCTACGAACACTTTCTCACATCACATTTAATCTGGGGGAGACCCCCTCTGACCCCTTTAATATTCTGAGGGAATCCTCCCGACCCCCTTTAATATTTTTATCCAAATCCAAGGATCCATTTTGGAAATATTTAAATTTTCCCTTTATTTTACTCATTTTCCCATTGATTTTATTGGAGACCATTTTTCATCCAAAAGTAACCAAAAAATTAAAATTTAAAAAAAAAAAAAAAAAAAAAACAAGCATAGGTCTCTTGGGGAATGTTAAAAGCAACATATATGCAAAATTTGGATGCATATGTATCAATATTTCAAAATTTATGCTGGGTTTCACGCAGTAGCGAATCCAGCCCTCGCAAACGGGGGGGGCGAACATGGGATTTTTGCCCCTTAGTGACCTCCTTTTCTTATTTTCGCTCTTGCTTTCCCCCTTCCTCTCCCCTCTTTTCCCACTTTTTGGGCCGAACGGGGGGGCGATCGCCCCCTTCGCCACCCCCCTGTATCTGCCAATTTTTTCACGTTTTATGGCTAATTGGCTACAGACGGACAGAAAGACGCCACATAAAGTTTGTGCATTTACACCTCCAAGCAACATACAGTTAAATAATATTGAAACTTTAATGGATGAATATTCTTTAGCATCGTATCAGGCATGATGAGAGCCAATATTTTATAACTATCCTGATTCACTGAGTCGTAGTGGGCCAAGTATTGAAACAAAATACCTTGAAAATCTCTGCGCCATTGCAATACTTTCTCTATTTCTAACTTTTTTATTAGCAGAGAGAAAATATAAGGATTTCGTACTCGTAACTGAAGAAATTGTGTTGGGTGAACTAAAGATTTTGTTGGCTCAACTAAAGTCTTTCGCTGGGGCGTTTTTCTACCAAAGGTTTTTTCAGCGCTACCAACGTGTTATTTCCTGTTTTTTCTGTGCAATTATCTCTGAAAGTATGGGACGAAATGTGTTGACAAAGAAACCAAAGGCACGATTTTTCTCAGCAGCTCGTCAAGTACTTTTGTTTTTGTTGAAATCAAAAAAAACAAAACAAAAAACAAACAAAAAACACGCAATTTCTGACCACTACAACTGCGATCCGTTGTCAGTGTCAACGAAATGTCCTGATTCCTTAGAATATCCCTCACAGACAGAGCTGCCGTTTTGCATACAATCAATCGCATTTTTCAATTCACCGATGAATCCACCGGGTGAGAAAAGATTACACAGTTCAGTTCTGTATTTGACTGTACTGCACGAAAATACTCTGATTTGTAATCTTTTCTCAATCGGTGCAATCGCCGTTTAAATATTAAAATATCCGCAAGTTTTTTAAAGTCATCGACAACTCGACCGATTGAGAAAAGATTACAGATGCAAGTTTTTTCGTTCACTACAGTCATGCACTGAACTGAGCTGTGTAATCTTTTCTCAACCGGTGAATCATCGGTGAATTGAAAAATGCGATTGATTATACGCAAAACGGCAGCTCTGCTCACAGACGTTAAACAGCACGAAAATATAAAAAAAAGTGCAACATTTTATCCTCCCCCCCCTCTTTGAATTTTTCTGGGCACGCCATTGTTGACAGAGCGAAACTTTCCACGGCATCAAAACTTGTCATTTTACCGCATTTAATCGCACATGCAATAATTTATGTAAATGCCTAGAATGAGTCTGTAGCAAAACTTTGCTACAGTTATAAAGATAGGATCTTTTATGGTGTAAAATCACTTGAAAATAAATCCGTGGAGAGCATCAGAAAGTTCGAAAATTGCAGTGGAGAGGCGTGTGATTTCATTCTTATTCCATTTTCTAACAATGCAAACTTCTCCGGAAGAGCATACCCATTGTTCAGTGGCGAGGCGTGCAATTTGGCAACGTTCTTTTTTCCCACTTAAACGCATTATAAAGATCGAAGTGAACCGTTCGACTTTTGGGTGATTTTAAATGGAGAAAATACATTGTTGCCAAGTTTCACGCCTCGCCACTGCAAAATTGACTCCTAAAAACTTAAGGAACGAAAAACGTTATCGACCTCCGACTATCTAGGGTGAGAGACTATAGATAGTTGGTTACCATGTACTAACAAAGCAATTGTACCCACCATAAAAAACATTAAAAAATGATCATAAATGCGTTAAACACATGTATTTTAAATGTGGGTCTCAAAGACCCGGTATTGGCAAACCGTATGAAAACTTGTCTGGCGGACTAAGGATAGAGGTGGAGCTACACGGGCATAGGCGGATCCAGCAATCTGGCAACAGTGTATTCGTCTCATTTGATTCCATGCCAAATAATCGATTTGTCACGGGGCCATGGCCCCTTCAAGAATCGATTGTTTATCATACATTCAAACGGGAAGAGTGCGCAGTTGCCAGATTGCTGGATCCGCCAATGTACACGGGTACCATGGGAGATTGCTATCTAATTGGATACCTTCCTTTGTATGTTTCAATGGGGCTCTTGCAAACTTTTGCTACAGGGGATTGAAGAGTTGATTCTTGCATGAAAACCTGTAAAATGACGATGAGTACACTGAAAAATCACAAAATTCACTCTCAGGATCGGGCTTAGTGGCGAATAGACGCAGGTATCATGAGAGATTCATATATAAATTGAGACATATCTCTGTGTTTCCGAAGAGAAAGTGATATAATATACAGGAATGTCCCTTCTACATCACATTGGACTATCCAATTGCTCACAGCAAAAGTTTGCAAGAGCCCCATTGAGAAAGAGAGAGACAAATTAGATGAGAATCACACTAGTCCAGACCTCAACTATGCAGACCTAAACATAGTTCGGCCGAAGGTCTTAATCGGCGAAGCTACGACCGGGGGGGGGGGGGGGGTCCTGCATAATTTGACATTGTCTCAAAGGAACAAAACAGAGGAAGTCCTCAAGTTAGATAGGAATCTCCGCCATTACGCTTTCAAATTTGGGGGGGGGGGGGGGGGGGTCTGCATAATTGACATTGTCTCAAAGGAACAAAACAGAGGAAGTCCTCAAGTTAGATAGGAATCTCCGCCATTACGCTTTCAACTTCGAAGTCATTTTGGGTGCCATGTGAGTGAATTTTGTAACTTTTTAATGTGCTCATTATACTTTACGCTGGATCTGGATTTCATTCAGGAATTATCTATCCAGTGGGGCTCTTACGCACTTTTGCTACACGGGATTAGCGAGTTGATTCTTGCATAAAAACCTGTAAAAATGACGATGAGTACACTAAAAAATCATGAAATTCACTCTCAGAATCGAGCTTAATGGCGGTTCGACGCAGGTATCATGGGAGATTCCTATCTAAATTGAGACATACCTCTGTGTTTGTTTCCAAAGAGAAAGTGGCGTATTAGATAGGAATCTCCCATGATACATGCGTCAAACCGCCATTACGATCTTGCCATTTATGTAGTTATGTAGGTTTATTATTGAATTTTAAACTTCCTCAGTGTGATTTTCGTGATTTTTGCTAGTTTTTACATCAGAATGGACTATTCATTTGCTCACAGCAAAAGTTTGCTTCAAGAGCCCCATTACGTATGTGGCAAAAGTTAACCAAAGTCCCATTTGTGACCCCGCTCCCCTCGTTAGTCCCTTTTGCTAGTTTATGAGTGGATTTTAAGACTATTTGATAAACTTTGAACGTGATCAACGCAATATTACATGGAAACCAACCCTAAATAACGTTGTAGCAAAAGTTTGCAAGTTTCGACCTCTGTTTTACGTTAGTAAGAATGAAGATAAGAAATGTCTAAAAACGTACCATTTTGTCACACAAGATCCGACAGCAACCGTGCCGGGGTAAAGACGGATTGAGGCTGCGCTTAGTGATTACATCGAGCTCATCAACTCAAAGGAATAAATCGGAGGCAGTCCCCGTACCCCCGTACCGCTCCCTACAGTTGTACAAACAACGATTTAAGCAACGCTAACGGTACCGCGTTTGACGCGGCTGCTTGCGGGTGGATTGCATGCGTGATACGCTTACGTAATTAATTGCAACGATACTTCGAAGTACAGCGCGACGCGAATCACACTCCTCGAACATTTCGTGTGTTACGTCCTTCGTTGTTTGATTTTCCTCTCCGCAAATTAGACCTGTCATGGTTTATCCTTTGTTCTTACGTTTGACGATAAGACAAAATCAACTTGGCTGTCTCCCGTAAGCAGGGACGTAGCGACGGAGGTGCATTGGGCGCAATCATGGGTGGCTTTGGGTGGGGGTAGCTATTTGAGTGGGCTTGTGGGGGGCTTGCGGGGCTTGCGGAGGGGTGTGTGAAGCATCTTGGGGGGAGGGGGGGATTATGGGTGAGGCTTGTGGGTTGTCTCAATTAATTTGGCTGTCTCCCATAAGCAGGAACGTAGCGATGGTGATGCATCGGGTGCAGTCATAGGCGGCTTTGAGGTGGGGGGAGGCTGTTTAAGGGAGCTTGTGGAGGACTTGTGGGGCTTGTAGAGGGCATTGTTGGGGGCTTGTGGATGGGCTTATGGGGCATCTTGAGGGCTTTCGTATGGGAGATTGTGGGTGAGGATTGTGGGTGGACTTCTGGAGAGCTGGTGGAGGTCTTGTGGGGGGAATGAAGCTGTTGCAAACTTTTGCTACAGGCTTATGAATAGTTGATTACGGGGTAAAACCCTGTAAAAATAACGATTAGCGCACTAAAAAATCACGAAATCCACTCCTAAACTCACAAAATGCTTTTAAACGCGAGACCGTAATGGCGGCCGGGGCCGCGGTTTTCATCGGGGCTCCCTATCTTCAATCAGCGCCATCTACACGAGGTGTTCTCGCAACACCACACAAGAAGAAGAAGAAGCATACAATTGCCATGAGAAAACCGTGGCCTCGACCGCCATTACGGTCTCGCATTTAAAATCATTTTGTGAGTTTAGGAGTGGATTTCGTAATTTTTTAGTGTGCTAATCGTTATTTTTACAGGGTATTATCCCATATTCAACTATTAATAAGCCTGTAGCAAAAGTTTGCAACAGCTCCATTGTGGGGAGCTTGTGGGTGAGGCTTGTAGGTGGGCTTGTGGAGGTTGTGCGAGGCTTGTAGGAGACTTGTGGGGGGCTTGTTGAAATGTTGAAGAACTGCTTCACGATCAGATCCATTGTTTAACTTAAAATCGAATACGGTAAATGTATTGTTAACAGCGGCGGCTCGTGCAATGTGGCAACAATGGATTTCCTCCATTTAAAACTGTGTAAAATAATCGATTACTTGGTGAGACGTAGCGCCTCACCTAGTATCGATCTTTTTGCATAGTTTAAATGGCAAAAGTGCACGGTTGCCAGATTGCACGAGCCGCCACTGCAAATCGTAAGAGCCGCCTCGAATCCCGTTACAGTATTTTTTTCTTCATTTTTTGTCAAAGAAATCTAAAATTGGCAACCGCGCTCGCAAGTGTTTTTTTTTTTACCTCTCGATGGGTATCGTTTTCTCCAATTCTCCCCCTCCCATTTTTTCAACTTTTGTCCTTGGCTTGTTCAAAATACTGCATTTGAGCATCAATGGAGTAAATTATTTACAAATCACTCTGCACCGTATCGAAACATGAGCACGTAAAGTATAAACAGTAAACACATCATTATCAAAGCACTGAAAGTAATCGTCGTAAATTTGAAAGCCCGATATTGAGGAAATCTTCATATTCTTCAAGTTTCCGGAGGTCAACGCGAACAGGCTGCATCAGTATGAAAGAAGAGATCGTGCTCAACACGCTATATAGTTTTAGTGAGAGGCGGGAAATTCAAAATGTACCCACCAGTGGCGTCGCGTGCAGTTTGGCAACACAGCATGCTATCCATATTCAGACTCGTATAAAAGGTCGAATTCAGGGGGTGCACAGTGCACAAGGAAAATTCGATATATTTAATGAGTTTAAATGGATAAGTATCATTGTTGCCAGATGGCACGCGACGCCACTGGTACCCACGGTGTTATACGCCAATGATTTCACTTGTCTTAGCTCTCTAAATAATATACGGACTCTAATAACATTCATCCTGAGTCTCTCTCACTCTCACATATCCGCTGGTGATACCGGTACTGCAGTTTTTCCTCAAAGTCGTGCGTGACATACTTTTCATCCATTTTTTTCTGAAGGATAGAAATGGGGCTCTTGCAAACGCTTGCTAGAGGGGATTAAAGAGTTGGTTCTTGCATAAAAATCTGTAAAAATGACGATGAGTACACCGAAAAATCACGAAATTCACTCTCAGAATCGGGCTTAATGGCGGAGAGACGCAGGTATCATGGGAGATTCCTATCTACATTGAGACTTATCTCTGTCTTTCCGTAGAGAAAGTGACATAATAGACAGGAATCTCCCATGATACTTGCGTCGATCCGCCATTACCATCTCGCCATTATAGAAGTTATGTGAGTTTATTTCTGAATTTTAGACTTTCTTAGCGTGATTTTCGTGATTTTTTCTGGTCTTTATATAAGATTGGACTGTTATTTATTTGCTCAAAGCAAAAGTTTGCAAGAGCCCCATTCGAAGAGCTTTTATACACTGAAAAAAAATCAGCTAAAGAACCTTATTCAAAATGAGCCATTTTGGCCCTGAGGAATTTGTTTTGGATTATTCTTCCAATGCATAGAGCATCGTTTCGCGGTTCTAAAACTGGGTTTGTTTTTGTCTTAGCCCCTCTAGGAGCGGCGGGGGAGGGGGTCAAAGTTGAAACCTATTTTCGTCAATAACTTTTCACCAAATTAAGCTACGACTCTCAACTTTAAACCAAAATGTTCAGCGTAAAAAGAGCTTTCTTTTGATGTATATGATAGTGTATTTATCTCAATTTTCAAGGTAAAAATTGCAATTTTTTGTTTTTTACAAACCCAAAATTTTTAAAATTTGCAATCTTTAAAGATGAATACCATCTTCGATTTTTTTCAAAAACCATCTTAAAGAAAGCCCTTTTATTGTTCTTTCAAATGGCGCAAAGTTCATTTGTCGGCAATGAGAACTCTCAAAGATATGATCGGTCAAAGTTGGCAAGGTCGCGAAAATTCTTGAAAGTTGCCCGCTCCAAGGGTTCGTATTTTGCGCCTCCGTACGTACAGTCACGAAAGTTGGAAACGAGCTTATGCAAGTTGTCAGAATGACTTCTGCGCAAGGGAGTTGGGTATTTTGGGTGGCTTAGGGGCAAAATTATCGACGGAAATCGGTATGCAGCGTTGCCAAATGTTGTCGAAACTCATACGTTATGTGAAGGAATACATTTACAAAGATGGATGGAATAGTCGGAATTTATGTTCTGAAATTTGGCAAACACAGCTGAAAATATGGTTAGTGGTAGACTGACGGATGAGAGATTTTGTAAGTACTATGTATCTCTTGCCTGACAGCCGCCTTGCACAAGCAGCTTCGAAATTCATCGGCTCCGCTTATCTCCGCTAACTCACCTACAACTGGGATGACATCTGATAAAAGTGCTATCTTTATAACACATATATTGCACCGAATTGATACCGATGACATAAATTCCGACTATTCCATCCAACTTTATAAATGTATTCCTTCACATAACGTATGAGTTTCGACAACATTTGGCAACGCTGCATACCGATTTCCGTCGATAATTATGCCCCTAAGCCACCCAAAATACCCAACCCCCTTGCGCAGTAGTCATTCTGACAACTTGCATAAGCTCGTTTCCAACTTTCGTGACTGTACGTACGGAGGCGCAAAATACGAACCCTTGGAGCGGGCAACTTTCAAGAATTTTCGCGACCTTGCCAACTTTGACCGATCATATCTTTGAGAGTTCTCATTGCCGACAAATGAACTTTGCGCCATTTGAAAGAACAATGAAAGGGCTTTCTTTAAGATGGTTTTTGAAAAAAATCGAAGATGGTATTCATCTTTAAAGATTGCAAATTTTAAAAATTTTGGGTTTGTAAAAAACAAAAAATTGCAATTTTTACCTTGAAAATTGAGATAAATACACTATCATATACATCAAAAGAAAGCTCTTTTTACGCTGAACATTTTGGTTTAAAGTTGAGAGTCGTAGCTTAATTTGGTGAAAAGTTATTGACGAAAATAGGTTTCAACTTTGACCCCCTCCCCCGCCGCTCCTAGAGGGGCTAAGACAAAAACAAACCCAGTTTTAGAACCGCGAAACGATGCTCTATGCATTGGAAGAATAATCCAAAACAAATTCCTCAGGGCCAAAATGGCTCATTTTGAATAAGGTTCTTTAACTAATTTCAACTTAAAAGTATGGACACCACTTAAAACTGTTAGTTTGACTATTTGAATTAGTAAAATTAACTCCGTGCCGTGTTAATTAACATGGCATGGAGTTAATTTTACTAATTCAAATAGTCAAACTAACAGTTTTAAGTGGTGTCCATACTTTTAAGTTGAAATTAGTTAAATTTAGCTGATTTTTTTTTTTTTTTTTTCAGTGTACTTATGTAGTTTCTGACTCCAATGATGGCGAATTCCGAGGGTCCCCGGTCACTTCGCTTAAAGATATTAGACTAACAAAATGTTTCACCTACATCAGGCTCCGCCAACTGTGTTTTGAACTAAAACCTTATGTTTACTTCTTATTCACATGGAGTATTATACGCCTACATCCCTTTGTGATAAAAACCTTCAGCTTGGCTTTTTTTCACCTAAAGAATCATTTTACAAACTCATTTGAGTTATTTCGCCTAACATTTATAATTTTAACGGATGCGACTGTGAGCAAAGCTGTGGCCAGGATATTGGCTTTCTCTCTCTTTAGCCATTTGATCGCATCTGTTAGAAAAGGATGGATATAGGGTGTGTCAAGTGACTTCAGCCCCTGTTTCTATCCTTTGCTAATACATGCAGACCAGGGCTGCCGTTTTGCGTATAATCAATGCTATTTTTCAATTCACCGATGATTCCACCGGTTGAGAAAAGATTACACAGTTCAGTTCAGTGTATGACTGCAATGCACGAAAATACTCTGATCTGTAATCTTTCCTTAATCGGTGGAAACTCCGTTGATTAATTAAAATATCCGCAAGTTTTTTAAAGTCATCGACGACTCCACCGGTTGAGGAAAGATTACAGATGCGAGCATTTTAGTTTATTACAGTCATGCTCTAAACTGAACTGTGTAATCTTTTCTCAACCGGTGGAATCATCGGTGAATAGAAAAATAGCATTGATTCTACGCACCGCGGCAGCCCTGATGCAGACAAATGGGCAAAGAGAGAGAGAGACAAAATCCTGACTACGGCTATGACTGCGAGCAGTGGCGGCTCGTGCAATTTAGCAACCTTGCTAATTTTCCATTTAAACCTATGCAAAAGTATCGATGTCTTGGGGGTGCAATTGCACCTCCTGCAGATCGATTGTTTTACATAAGTTTAAATGGAGAGAATACGTTGTTGCCAGATTGCACGCGCCGCCACTGACTGCGAGGAATGGTAAAGATAAGAGAGACAAATGAAAAGAGGTAATCTGATTTTATTTAAAGAATCGCTTTACTTTTTCCTTAGATAAATATATACTCGTCAGTCAGAAAATTAAGAATGAAAATAGTTTGGCTGAAAGATAGTTTTGAAAAAGTGTGCAAAATTTTGTTTGAAGGAAAGGACGGTATTCAAAATGGGCGATTTTGGCCCAAAAATAAAAATGCAAGATATTTTCAGGCGTGATAGAGGGTGATTCCAGGGTTCAGAATCTGGCCTACTTTTTAAATTTGGCCCAAGGGAACAGGGGGGAGGGGGGGTCAAAGTTGGGACCTTTAAGTGACCATAACTTTTTAACGAATAAAGCTATTTGAATGAACTTTTCGTGAAAAGATAGGTCTTGCAAAGAGCTTTCGATTAATGTATAGGAAAGTTGTCTTGCTTTAATTTTTAATCGATTTATCGAAGTTTTTTCGATTTTTTGAAAATCGATTTTTTCGATTTTTGCAAGTATCGACAAGGCGATCGCACGGATTATCACAAATAATTTCCGTGGTAAAACTAGACAAAATTTGCTACAAAACAGCGCAAACCGCATGCTGGGGAAATGATTCGTTGCGGAGTTATGATTTTTCAAATTTAGCGCCTCCGTATGGAATGGCGCTCCCCCGAGTGCGGACCCCCATTTTTATTTAATAATCAAAAAGAGGGTAAAATTCTAAGACTTTTGGTACAAACCGAAGGTCGATATCGTTTTTCGTTTTCGATATATCGAAGGTCAAAGTTCGATTTGGGCTCATTTTCAAAAAATCATTACTCCTCTTTGAAAAGTCGGAATTTAAAAAACAAGGAGTCTAAAATACTCTAAAAAGCAAGTTCTTTTCAGAAAAAAATTCAACTATAACAAACATTTAGTCAAAACTTGGTTTTAAAGCCCTCAAACATTTTTAACGTTTTTGACCCCCCCGGGGGGCTATCTAAAAAATTCCGAGGGACGACCCCTATTGAGTCATACATCAATCAAAAAGGCGTAACAAACTAAGCATTTTGGCGCAAACCGGAGGTCAATATCAATTTTCACATTCGAGATATCGAATATCGAATGTCATTTTACAGAATGGGCCCAAATCGAACTTTGACCTTCGATATATCGAAAACGAAAAACGATATCGACCTTCGGTTTGTACCAAAAGTCTTAGAATTTTACCCTCTTTTTGATTATTAAATAAAAATGGGGGTCCGCACTCGGGGGAGCGCCATTCCATACGGAGGCGCTAAATTTGAAAAATCATAACTCCGCAACGAATCATTTCCCCAGCATGCGGTTTGCGCTGTTTTGTAGCAAATTTTGTCTAGTTTTACCACGGAAATTATTTGTGATAATCCGTGCGATCGCCTTGTCGATACTTGCAAAAATCGAAAAAATCGATTTTCAAAAAATCGAAAAAACTTCGATAAATCGATTAAAAATTAAAGCAAGACAACTTTCCTATACATTAATCGAAAGCTCTTTGCAAGACCTATCTTTTCACGAAAAGTTCATTCAAATAGCTTTATTCGTTAAAAAGTTATGGTCACTTAAAGGTCCCAACTTTGACCCCCCCTCCCCCCTGTTCCCTTGGGCCAAATTTAAAAAGTAGGCCAGATTCTGAACCCTGGAATCACCCTCTATCACGCCTGAAAATATCTTGCATTTTTATCTTTGGGCCAAAATCGCCCATTTTGAATACCGTCCTTTTTCTTCGTTTGTTGTAAATTTTTGACGGAAGAAATTACTGAATGAAAATCGGAAAAATTATCGATTCTCGTCTAAATATCATCTGGGACAAAATAATGTTACGTCATTGCGGTCCCGCACGCATGACGATCGGTTAGCACTTACGGGAGGTATAAACCACACGTAACCATACTTAAGTATACACGCACCATTCAACGTCTTTCGGAGGACCATCAAGCCGTAACTTAATTTGGACCCTGGTGAAATACTCGCAAAGTTTAGGTTCAATGACTCAAATGCATTGGGAAAAACAAGCCTTTGGGGACAATAAACCCAGAAAATGCGTTTTTTCAAAGATGCATATACAGATGATTGATGTGGGTATAACGTCGTAGGTTACACTACAGTAGGCCTAAATTTGAAGTTCAAATACTTAGCATGTCAGTCAAACATCTTCAGATGAAGTGACATTGAACCACTCCAAAACTGGAATATTTCCGTCTGTTATTTTTTTATAGTCAAAAAACCTCTGTTACTGTCAAAGGGAAAGGAATTTGGACGAACTCAATGGATATTCATTCAAAATTTACGGAATAGATATTTTAAAAGTGCGATGAGAAAGTGGAGTTCAAAAAGGAGAGCAGATGCAGTCATAAAGCATTCATAATGTGACAAAATATATTTTCAAAGCAGTTCAAGGTCTTAAACGCGAGTAAACCATAAATTCTAATAGTTTCGTAAAAATTTCCGCGGCATAAAATACAATATACTTAACATATGTTCAAATACATCAAAATTGAGGTAAACCTTGCTATCCTTTTACTCTGGATCGCTCCAATTATTCCAAACACACAGGACGAATCCAGTATCTCAAACACAGATCTTGAAACAATCACTGAGATTTGTTCTTTGACTCTTAAAATGAGCTCTACATCTCGGTTTTTCCATGTTGCAAACCTGAATCGAAACTTTCCGATCACTCCCACATTTTTACTGCTTCACAAAAATTCGATCCCAACAACGATAATTAGCCATCCAAATAACTTGGAAAACTGTGTAACTCAGAACCGAGCAAAGTATATTTTATTCATAATGAACAATTGCCATGAGATCCTGAGTTTGATTCTAGAATTTGCAAGGCGGAAACAGGAGGCGAATCCATTTCAATACATTCACAACAACTTTCAGAGACTCTCGTCTGATGCTTTGCCAAAGTACTGTGTTCGTTTTGAATCCAACCCAAGTTCACCGAAATCTAATTTCAACAAACAAATCGATTGCGATTTCAATGTAACAATCATGAATCATGAGCTGAAATCTCACTCAACAATATCCGATGAACTATGGAATCTAACACGAACCCTGTACGCAGATCGCATTTTTAACGGTGAAAGCAACTTGATATTTTTTATACCAGAGAACACAGGAAAAATTTCAGATTTAGATTTGAAAATTTCTGAGAGCTTTCAACATAAAAATGAAAGTCAGATGTGTGACTTGATCTCACTATTTCGGTTCTCGTGGCGAATATTTCGAGGATTACGGACAGTCATCTGTCCCGGAAAGAGACTTTGCTACAGGTATGACCCAATTAATGGAACGATCGTTAGATACAAAAACAAAACCTCGTCAAGATTTTTATGGCCTAAGGAAAAAGGAATCAAAAATTTGGTATTGAAGACTATCATGAACCTCAAATACGCACCCCTTTAGACTTCGTCAGTGTAAGTTTGATAATTGACTGGAATAAAAGTATATACGAGATGCGAAGTCCTCTCAATTTCGACCTCAAGTTTATCACAGAGGGGAAAACGAAATCTCGCCGAGATTATTCGTACGGACTGAAAGTTGATACCGATTTGTTCGTTTTTGGAGAAGGCGTCAAAAGTGTTGCGTCCTCCGACTTATTATAGATTTCTCATTTCCCATCGAAACAGGTTCCCTGGTACCCTGCGTTACAAAACACCACGTCAAGGCTTCATGCCGCAATATTTGGTACCCTTCTTGAGTTTTACTATCAAAGTATGGATTATGACTGTGCTAACGTACGTTTTTTGCCTCTTTATGCATTACTTTTTCAAATTTTTAGCGAAGCTTTGGTTCCGACATTTCCTTCCAGAGGAACGTGACGTCATTGAAATTGAGTCACAATCTAGCCCCTGGAGCATCTTCTGCTATTTCATATGTACTGCTCAACCAAGTTTGCTCCTAGATCGATTTTACGGCGGTAAAATATTTTTTATCGCACTCATTTTCTCGACACAGACATTGACGACAGTTTTCCAGGGTCAGATGGTAACACTGGTGAGCACTGGAGTTAGATTGAAAGACATCACGTCGCTAGAAGATCTGGAGGAATCTCACGTTCTGATACAGTCGATAGATTTTCGCGAAGATTTAGAATTTTTCGGAGGTAACCTTGGACTCCGCCCGATAAAAGATAAGTTGACGGATAGCTAGTATCAATTAAAAAAACTCTTATTACAGACAAAAGAGTATTCACAGAAACCTTGGGTGGAACAATTTCCACACTACGTCCTTGAAGACGAGATAGTCTCGGAGAATACGAGACAAATATTGAAAGCTATCTCTTTGAGATTGCAAGAAGACGCTTATATAATCCGTTTCCCCAAACGAATAAATGAGAAGATGAAAAAACAACTGCTGTCTATGAGCCGTATAACTGATGGTAGTTACTCCATGAAATGTATCGTGGACTATCCTATGCACCTTTCATTTTCGAAATATTCTTTGTACACGAAAGCTTTCACTGACTATTTACTTCGATTGAGTGAGAACGGAGAATTTGACAGAATCAGTAAACTAAAGCTGAGGGCGATCCGTCGGAATGCCTTTTTTCAGAGAGGATTTGAAGAATGTCTCAATTTAAGGGCTTACTCATTAGCAGATTTGAGCACAGGCTTTATATGTTTGGGGTGCGGCCTGAGTTTAAGCTCCTTTATATTTTTAATTGAGTTACTGTTGCAGAACTTATAAACGGGGGCGGGGGGGGGGGGGGGGGGTTGGGAGTAGGTCTCAACGAAATGTCAGGTCATGAGGAGATGATATTTGATACTTATTTGAATATTCTATAATTCTGTTCAATCCTGCAATTAGAACAGTTATTATTCTAATAAATATAACAATTTTTGTTAGTTTTACATCTGTGTTACCTGTTTCGAATCTATTTATAATACTTATAAATACCTGCGGTGACAAGCGACGTAAGAGATCGCTGCAAGCTTAAAGCTTCCAAGCGAAAAATGATATACCTCCTCAAATTTTAAAACCCTCTTTTGTAATCCTCGCAATAAGTGAATCATTGACACCGGAACTTGACATTGACAGCTACCGGCTAACCAACACCACAAATTGATATGAACTAAATATGCATGTAAATCCACTGAAACTTTACGTAACTAGCTGACCAAATGACCAGATCTACATTTGGTGTTTGTACGTTTAATATTTTCGAAAATAAAAGATAAAACAAGGTGCCATTCATAACCCTATCGTTTTCATGGATCTACCCTGGCAAAAATTGTCCGTAAGGTTCATAAGATCCATTACCAATTCCCTATACAGAGTATGAATATGTATGGACCCATATGGATATTTATACCGTATGGGTATACGTGTTGATATCCTGACAGATCCATACTCTGTATAGGGAATTAGTTATGGACCTTATGGACCTGTAGGGACCATTTTTGCAAGGGTAGGTATGTAGATGAAGACGAGTGAGCGTCAAGCTTCTATAGGGAGAGAAATCACTTCTTTAAAAACAAGGTAACACGTTTACTTGTGACAGTCTCCCTTGCGCTAAATAAAGTTCTGTTGCATGAAAGAGAATTACTGTCACAACAAGGAATCTTTTACTTGTAGCAGCAGACATTTACCTTGTGTTCAAGGAATTCCCCCTCAGTCTACATTTCACTGGTGCAGCTTCTTTAACAAAAACGAAAAACACCTTGGATTAAAAAAAATAATTCTCTCAGTGTTACTACGTAAAATTACATGAAAATCACATACAAAGCATCAAAAAGACTCAAAATCCACGCATGGACTCACAGGAGGTAAATCAAAAATTGTTCTGCGAAATAAGCGTTTCACACATTGGGAAGTCTCATTCAATTGCAGTTCTCTATAGTTGATTAGCTGACCCTGCAGTGGATTGGGATACGAGGGAAAAAAATACGCTCTTAGAATTACTATTTTATTTGATAAAATGTGGATTTTGTACATTGTGAAGTCTTATAAAATTATCAGAATTTGTTTTACTAGGTATGTATATGGTACAGACGTATTATTTAGGAACCTGAGCTTTGCTCGGTTTGAGTATTATTATTGAATAGTTTTTAAGATACATTTACAAATGCATTTAGGAATCAGAGAGGATCCAGCGATCTGGCAACCATGCGTTCTTTCCATTTGATCGCATGAAAAACAATCGGTCCTTGTTGGGGCCATGGACCTTTTACTAATCGATTGTTTTTCGTACATTCAAATGGGAAAAATCCACAGTTACCAGATTGCTGGATTCGCCTTCGTTAGGAATGAGTGGTTTATATATGACTTTACTAATAAGAAAGTCGATCTATGGATCGAAACGAATTCGAGGCAGATGCGGTCTCAAAATCGATTATTTTAGATAGGTTTTAATGGAGAACTTCCAATGTTGCCAAATTTAAGAGCCACCCGTAGCTGTTGATTTTTTTTTTTTTTTTTTTTTTTTTTTTCATTTTGTTTTCACTGACTAGTCAGGGGCGGATCGTGTTATGTGGCAACAGCAAATTGACTCCATTCAAATCTGCGGAAAATAATCAACTATTTTTTACACAGTTTGGCCCTTTAGAATTGATTTTTTATGTAAGTTTAAACGGAAAAAATATGATTTCAAATGGCACGAGCAGATAATGAGACCGCCGACAGACAGGGAGCACTCTTGTGTTGCCATGTTTGCCTATCCATTTAAGCCCATGGTAAAGAATTGATTCTTAGAAGAATCTATTGGATCTCTAAACAATTCATACGCTATTTTGTTGCTTCAAATTATAAAAAAATTATTATAATAGCTGATTTCGTATCATATATGTTGTAATATCGAGTTAGCAAAAATATCAATTATATTCGTCTCAAGGCCTCTTCATATTTAATAGTTTAAGGCTTTTTTAACGAAGCCTAAAAGCTCTTGAAATCGGTGCAAATAGAGGCAACGCAAGCATTTTGGAAACATTGTATTCCATCCATTTAAACCGGAGGTTTAAGCAGTAGCGGCTCGTGCAATGTGGCAACAATGGACTCCCTCCATTTAAACCTATGTAAAATAATCGATTCTTTGGTGAGGCGCTGTGCCTCACCTAGAATCGATCTTTTAGCACAGATTTAAATGGCAAAATAGCACTGTTGCCAGACTGCACGAGCCGCTACTGGGTTTAAGGGTAAAAGGTTAAGCTTCGGAGGTTTCCATAGGGAGCTCCCTCAAATCGATAATTTACACGGGTTTCAACGAACAAAAAACAGCGATGCCACATTTCTTACGACGCCCATCACTGCAAAATTTTAATTTGGCGCATATTAAGTGCGGGGAGAATGAGTATTTTTACATATTTAGATGATCTAAAATTTCAGTCAAAATGAATACAAAAATTTAAAAAAATTAAATTAAAAAATATTAAAATTATAAAAAAGTATAGGTAAATAAAAAATTCGAAATACAAAAAAGAACGAAAATTATAAGAACAATTTGTCAATTCAAACCTCTTGTTAAGGAACAATCTTTGAGAACATATTTTAGAAAGCGAATAAAATCGGTCGATTGTTGAATGGTTGCAGCTCTCGGTCGTTTTTCCTGATGAGTGATTTGTTCTCGCACGATTTCAGCTGTCGGAATTCACCCAACTGGAACAAAAGAACAAGCACATTTATGAGTTGCAGTCACTCTCAGAATAAACCAAACAACGAAAGAGAATAGTCAGAAAGCGTATTTTATTAACTCATTCGGGTGTTAGTTCAAATCCAAGACTTTTTTGAGAGAGAATAATTCAAAACCAGTGTTTGTTGCAGTGGCGTAGCGTGCACTTTGACAACGTTGTAACATGTTTATTTAAACCCATGTAAAAGGTTGGATACCGGTGTTCCCCGAACACCCAACAATTCGATCTTTTTAATAGGTTTAAATGGATACATAACAACGTTGCCAAATTGCACGAGGGCACCCATGATGGAAATCTCTTATGGACGTTTTTCAAACAGGCTCGGTTTTTATGCATCGTATTTTTTAACCTTTTCACTGATACATTTGATGTTGGTTATAAACAATGAAAGCATGTTTTAGAGTGGCGATCTGGACACGCAGAAATCGATGTAACTGTTTCTTACTGGAAGGATTTGCTTAATAAAGAAACTGACATTTAATGGAAACAAGCTAAATTTTTTTCATCTGGATATTTGTATTAAAATTCTGTGTCCAAAGAGCCACAATAAAACACTTCCACTTCCGTTTAAACCAATGAGCTATAACTTTAGAGTGGCAGCGGGCTGGTCCACCTTGTGCCACACAGGGTAAAAGGAATCCCGGGGAAAAAGCGGAATGTGGACGGCAGATTCCAAGGTTTGAGGTTAAACTTTGTGGGTCGTTCGGAATTTGGCGGGAATTTGGACGGCAGATTCCAAGGTTTGAGGTTAAATTTTGTAGGTCGTTTCCGGCGATGCCCGAGTTTGTTTACGAAACGACCGGAAACAACCTACAAAATGTAACCTCAAAATCGATTTTTATGGCAAGATGGCGGCGCCCTGGGTGACAACAATGAACCAGCGGAACGTTCCTTGATGTGCCACTCTAAAGTTATAGCTCATTGGTTTAAACCAATTTCCATTGGATTAATTATACAATTTTTGATTGAAGGTAAAAAAATATGCGGCGAACAAACCAGATTCAGTTCGCCCATGCTGTCACAGTTTGAGATAAGACTTATGACATGAATCAGTCTCTCTATTGTTTTAGCTTGTTTGCTCTCAACATTCCGATGTCCGTAAAAAAATATGAGGTTAGAACCGCCATCTTTAGGTTCAGCCCAAAGTATGTACTTATGCTATGACTTTCAAAAGTAAGTTCCCTGGTCGAAATGTTTACTCTCTTTTAAATCTCGGCAACATTTAAACAAATTTGCGACTTTCAAGTGTTTAACCCTTTATGGACCAAGCCGGAATATACTCGGTATTCTCCTCTGGTCTATTTCACATTGTTCCAGTATCAGAATTCCGAGTAAACACGTGATTCTCGATGTAGTATAAAAATATTAGATTTCGTCCGGCGCCTTCAATCTGTCGTATATGCAATTCCAACTCCCCCGAGTACGAACAGTTAACTACCTTCCCTAAACAAACTGAAAAGTGGCGTTCATGTGAACTATATAACCTTGGTTTTAAAGGGTTAAAAGACTAATGAGAATGCCCTTCTCAGAGTGCGTCATGAGAAATCGAAAGTCTATTGAAAACAACGGGGAACTTAAACAATAGGAACAGGGGCAGATTTATATCTCTCGAGGTCCTACGCAATTTTGAATTTGAGGCCCCCAAGAAAAATGGTAGGATGTCCGGAGGGTCTGAGGGCATCTGCCAAAAAGGAGAGGGGTTTAGGGTTTCTCCCCCTATTTTTTTTTTTTTTCTTTTCTTTTCTTTTTAGAAGGGATTGAAAAGTTTCTAACTGTTTTTTTCCCAGCAAAGCTGTTAATATTTTATCTTTTCGTATTTTTTTTTATTCTCCCTTTTCTCTTTTTTCTCTCTATCTATCTCTCTCTCTCTCTCTCTCTCTCTCTCTCTCTCTCTCTCTCTCTCTCTCTCTCTCTCTTCTTTTTTTTCCTCTCTATCTCTCTCTTTTCTTTTCTATTCCTCTCTTTCTCTCTGCTCTTTTTCTCTTTTTCTCTCCCTTTCTCTCTGTTTGTCTCTCCTTTTCCCTATTCTTTTCTCTTTTCCTCTCTTTTTTCTGTTTTTCTCTCCTTTACCCCTTTCTCTCTCTTTTCCTCTGTATTTCTCTCTTTTGCTGTCTTTTGCTCTCTATTCCTCTCTTTCTCTCTTTTGCACTCTCTTTTTCTATCTTTTTCTCTCTATTTCCCTCTTTCTCTCTCTAATTCATTCTCACTTTTTCTTTCTTTTTCTATATTTTTCTCTCTTCTATATGTTCCTTCTCTTATTCCTCCCTTCTTGAAGTGAGGCCCCCATATAGGTCTGAGGCCCTACGCAGTTGCGTATTTTGCGTAATGGTAAACCCGCCCCTGAATAAGAATTTCGACTAGGGTACTTTCTATTAAAAGTCGTAGTACACCTGTCCAGAACATTTTTGGGCCTTCATCATATTTGGTGTTTTGCCTGTTAATATATTTTACGTAAAAACAGGAGGTTTCAAGCTTATGCTCTCATACCTGGCCTGATGAAATCTGGAAGGGATCAGGGAAGACAATCCAGATGACACTCTCGCTGTACGGAGGCGTGGTAAGGGATCCCGGGTACGTGTAGTATTTCTGTTGCTTCTGACGCGCGGATGCAACCTGCTTCACGCACTCGAAAGTCCGCTTTACAGGGATGGTGATGCTACTATTACATCTTCGCACTCGCTCCAAATCGTTGATGAATCCGGCCAGATCTCTGTTATCACCAGATTGGACCTAAGAAAAGACAAAGAGGATTGTATGGTTAAGAATTTATATCACGTATAATAATTTGGATTGGCGAAAAATAAAAAACAAAAAACACTATGGGTGAAAGCACACGGGAAAAGGGAGGGTGAACAGAGAGGCGGAGACTCAATTTTCACGCGAATTTACATAGGAATCGATCCTCTATAACTCTGTAGCAAACGTTTTCAACAGATTCGTTCGTGATTAACAGGGTTAAGCAATAATTGGCATTCAAGTACATTGGAAACCTCCAATTAATGATCAACTTTGAGATGGTAAATGGCTGAAATATCTTAAAACCGAGTATTTTGACTGCATTGAATCAACAATCAGTCATACTATTAGCGACTAGTTTCTTTTCGTATACATACTAGCACAGACAAAGATACCTGTCTAATCTGTCCTGGGTATGCAATACGCAATGCACAGTATACCATTCAACACATGTATTACGTGCGTTGCGTATTGCATACTCTGGCTAGATATCTTTGTCTCCGCTAGTACTAGAGTCCCTATAACTAAGAGAGTTGCGCCAAGACTTTAAAAATGAAGAAGAAGAAGCGGATCATTGGAGCCCCCAAGAGGCAAAATGCAAATGACGGTTGGCCGTTTGCCTCTGCGCTGTTGCCGCTATTTTGCTACTTCTAATAGGTTAGGTTCCGATTCTTGCCAATAACGGTCGTTATTGAAAGAGATAGTGTTCTCCACAGTAAAATTTAAGCATTGGAAAAATCAGCAATAATTACCGCGGCCACTGTTCCTTCAAATGTGTAACATAAAGTTACATGTTACTTTATGTGTGTAATGAAAGCGAGTGCGTGATAAGTAAACAAACCCTCCGCCATTCGCATTTGCCACTTGGGGATTTCTTGATGACAGCCTAAATCTGAGAGCCAATCAGAAATGGATTCAGCAATGGCGCAACTCTCATAGTATACAGGGTGTTGGAAAACTGTTCCCGAATATTTCAGGGGCGGATTCTACAGATCAAAATAAGACCTTTGTTTCCTATAAACATGTGTCCGAAAATGCCCCCCTTTTGAGCTACAGCCCCCCAAAGTTTTAAAAAATTTACGGTTTTTTTTGGAATAGCGACCACTATTATGAACCAAATGTCTTAAAACTTGGTGTCCTGTGGTAATTTCAAGCGTAGAATCCATTAATGACCTCGAAAAATTCAGAAATTGAGTCTAACTGTACTTTTCACGCAATCTTGTACCTTTAACGGCACGAATTTTATGTTACGGATTAAAATTTTGAAGAATAATTACCAATATCAGATGCGGAAAACCCTTAGAAAGATTTTTGGTCCTCTTTGTTTCTTTCGATACGACGCGTTTTAAGCGAGATAATCGCTGCACAGTGTGGAAAAGTCAGCCCTTTTACCATAGCGGTCGGCCCGTAGAAGCAGCGGAGAGGCGAGTTGCATACTCACTGCCGTTTTTCATGGTAAAAGCGCTGACTTTTCCACACTGTGCAGCGATTATCTCACTTAAAACGCGTCGTATCGAAAGAAATAAAGAGGACCAAAAATCTTTCTAAGGGTTTTCCGCATCTGATTTTGGTAATTATTCTTCAAAATTTTAATCCGTAACATAAAATTTGTGCCGTTAAAGGTACAAGATTGCGTGAAAAGTGCAGTCAGACTCGATTTCTGA
The DNA here is from genome assembly GCA_011764245.1 of Trialeurodes vaporariorum. Classification (NCBI taxonomy): domain Eukaryota; kingdom Metazoa; phylum Arthropoda; class Insecta; order Hemiptera; family Aleyrodidae; genus Trialeurodes; species Trialeurodes vaporariorum. The sequence goes on along the minus strand of VMOF01000013.1, from coordinate 18,003,072 downwards.
ATTTTTCGAGGTCATTAATGGATTCTGCGCTTGAAATTACCTCAGGACACCAAGTTTTAAGACATTTGGTTCATAATAGTGGTCGCTATTCCAAAAAAACCGTAAATTTTATAAAACTTTGGGGGGCTGTAGCTCAAAAGGGGGGCATTTTCGGACACATGTTTACAGGAAAAAAAGGTCTTATTTTGATCTGTAGAATCCGCCTCTGAAATATTCGGGAACAGTTTTTCAACACCCTGTATAGGGTCTCTAATCGGAATCGACCCTCTGTAGCAACTCTGTAGCAAACGTTTTCAACAGGTTCATTCGTGATTAATAGGGTTAAGCAATAATTGGCATTCAAGTGCATTGGAAGCCCCAATAATTATGAACTTTGAGATGGTGAATGGCTGAAATATCTTAAAACCGAGTATTTTGACAGCATTAAATCAGTCATACAATTAGCGACTAGTTTCTTTTCGTGTACATACTAGCAGAGACAAAGATACCTATCCTGGGTATGCAATATGTAATGCACAGTATACCATTCAACACATATGTATCACGTCAATTACGTGCGTTCATACTCTGGCTAAAGGTATCTTTGTCTCCGCTACAAGTAAGTACATCATTGGTTCAGTCAACGTGAGCACGCATGTTGCACCTGCATCAGTTTGTATAGGCAATCAATTGACGTGACACGCATCCGAGTTTTGCTTGTTGTCTAAAGGATATTTTGAAGGAGAAACATGAACACATCTAAGTTCTAATCCAATTCCCTTTTCTCTCTCACAAACCCATGTATGGTTCTCGGATTATTGCAATGTGAGAGAATCCGGAATTAATTTAGTAAAATCCAAAGAAATTGTTTTAATGCAATCAAATTCATAATGGTCTTAAAAAAAACTCTCAACAATTAGGAGTTGCGCGGTACTAGTGGAATTATGTCCTTAAATTATCAAAATATCGTCAAATTTTTTAAAGTCAGTGACGGAGAATTTACTGGTTGAGAATAGATATTCTGAATCAGTGGCGTAGCGTGCGATCTGGCAATGTTGCACTGTTCCCATTTAAACTCATATAATAGGTCGAAGTGAAGGTGTTCACCGAAGACCCAATACTTCGATCTTTTTCATCGGTTCAAATGCACGAACTGCAACGTTGCCAAATGGCACGCTACGCCACTGCCCTGAATACTCTGATCTGTAATCAGAGTATTTTCGTACATTTCAATAATACACTTAACTTAAATGCGTAGTTTTCTGATCAACCGATGGAAATATCCCAGTGACACAAAGCTTACAATCTGGCAAAGTTGCATTTGGTTCATTTAAATCCATGAAAAATATCGATATCTAGGGATCAGTGATGACCATCGAATTCGACCTTTTGTATGTGTTCTAATGGAGAAAATGCTTTGTTGGTAGATAGCACACTTCGCCGCTGAATTATCCGTGAATTTAAAAAAGTCACTAAATAAACGAGGAAAGCGGTAGCTCAAAAAAGAATTCAGGAACAAGAGGTAAACTATCTAAAATTTAAAAAAAAAAAAAAAAAAAAATGAATGAAAATGTACGAACCGTGCCGAAAAATGCAACCACGACTATGCCATCATAATGCCGTTGGGCCTCCTCCAAAGTCCCGTACTCAGCTTTAAAATGAACTATGTGCATTTCAGTTGAGAATCTGTCCAAAATCAAAATTGAAATAAACGAATGAGAAAACGATGCGGGCTGAGAATAAATCTGTTTAATATTTTACGGAAATGACATCATCTATATGCATTGCAATGGAAGTTTTAAAATGGATAGTTTTCCAATTCTAACTCCCTTAGGGAGCAGGGGGTTAAACGAAAAACGGTGTTTTTTGCCCTAACATTTGAACACTGTAAGGTAATAAAAGAGTATTGTATTCAATGAAAGATCGTTTAAAGAGCTACTTTTTCTTGCGATACACATTGCAAAAAACATGAATTCCAGTTAAGCTAGATTACCTTCTCAAAATTTTTAAAATTCCAAAAAATCAATTTTTTTACATTTTCTTATTTTTAGATCGTCCTGACAAAATCCAAAATCCATCTAGAGGAAAATTCTTTATATGTATCAGGTAAAACTGAGTACACGGCCGTTACTTGGAAATTATTTGCTTTTGAGTAATATGAATTAATTTTTAAAAGCTAAAAAATTAATATCATGGCATTCTCAGAATCTCAGTAATGGGGCTCATACAAACTTTTACTGAGAGCAAATGAACAGTCCAATCTGACGTAGAGACTAAGCCAGGAAAATCACATTAAAAAAGTTGACAATTCCGTGATAAACTCACAAAAATGCTAAAACGGCAAGATCGTAATGGCGGTTCAACGCAGGTATCATGGGTGATTCTGTCTAATCTGTCACTGACTGTCACTGTCTCTACGGAAACACAGAGAAATGCCTCAATTTGGATAGGAATCTCTCATGATACCTGCGTTTCTCCACCATTAAGTCTGATTCTGGGAGTAAATTTCGTGATTTTTTAATGTACTCATCGTCATTTTTACAGGTAGAATCAACTCTTCAATTACCTGCAGCAAAAGTTTGCAAGAGCCCCATATTGAGATGAGGCTGAAAGAAAAAAAAATTATCCACAAATGGTCGACAAAACTAGATAAAAATAGGTATCTAGAGGTTCTTTAGGTCTCAAAAGGCAATTTTTTTATTTCATTTTTATAACATCATGAAATCAAAGATGGCTGTCAATATTCCTCTGCTTGGCACATGGACACGATATCCTGACACGGGCTCTCATCACAACTCTGAATAACGTTGCGTGTGTTACGGTGAAGTATAACCACCCCTAATGAAGGCGCACTGTGCGAAGCTAGATCGACTGTACCCATATATGCCCATTGGGTCGTTAACGACCCACTTATATTGGTTTTTTTTTGGACCAAATTACAGTAAATTTAGGCCAATTTTACTGAAAAAATGTTGTGATCTTTCAGCACCTATAATTTACGTAGCTGGACCAGAAAATTTCACGATTTTTAAATTTAATTTTTTTTTTTTTTTTTTTTTTTTTACCTTTAAGATGGTGTTTCTTGAGAAAAACACAAAAAAACACCCAACATGTTTAAATAAAGTTGGGCATATATGCCATATATAGGTTAAATCCGTTAAGCACTTGCACCTCTGTTGCATGGGCGGATCCAGCAATGTGGCAACCATGCTTTGTTTCCATTTAAACTATGAAAAACAATCGATTATTGAGACAGCCATAGCCCTTTTACAAATCGATTGTTTTTCATACATTCAAATGGGAAAAATACACAGTTGCCAGATTGCTGGATCCGCCTTTGCTCTGTTGTGATATGATGAAATGAGAGGAGATGTAAGGTGGTGTTACTTATTAACCCTTTAAGGGCCAAGCCCGAGTATGCTCGGTTTTCTTCTCTAGTCTACTTCACATTGTTTCAATCTTCATTCCGGATAAACGCGACTATTGATGAAAACATGTACAAGATAAGATGTCTTCGGGCGCCTTCAATGTGTCGTATAGGCAATTTCAACTCCCCCGAGTACGAACAGTTAACTACCTTCCCTCTATAAATGGAAGAATGTCGTCCTTTCGAAATAACCTGACCCTTAGATGGTTAATTACGCAAGAGACTCACGTTTTTCCGTTTAGAGTGTGTTCACTTCCGTCAGCATCAGTTTTACCCCAGTGCATGTGCATTTGCTCGAACCAATAGTCGTCCTTGAGGGGACCTCCTCTGATCATTGGCCGATCCTCATTCGCCACATCTTTGGCAATGGTTATTTGCACTAAAATGAAAGATCGGGATTAGCATTTCATTTCAAAATTTTAGAGATAAAGTTTTTGGGATTCAACATGTTTAGGTGTTATAGCCAATTTTAAAGGTAACCCTAGTGAGTCCAAGGAAATGCCGTTGTAGCAGGGGACACTCATCGATTGTCAGCTCTGCGCTCAAAATCGCGCACCGACTTTTTTTTAAACCGCTGCCATTCCGCTATTCCGCTCTCGACACTGGCGCAACCAGGATATCTTCCATCTCTCTCATTTCCCATTTGAGTGTATGAGTAGGAAAAGGACAGAAGGAGGGGGTTTTATCCCCTTGTCCATCCTTGTCTAACATACGTTTCTTAATGGAGAAAAGAGAGAGATGAAGAAACTCTCGGTGCGCTACTGGCTCTCGAAATGGATCAAATAATAGCTCAAATAAAAGCTAAGAGTTTGTTTAATCTTATTTTAGTTTTTTCCATAATTAGTTTTGACCGTAGCACACTTTTTTTAACTTTTCTGCCGCGTACGGTCTTACGGTAATTTTTTGAATCGGCCGTAGGCCCCACGGAACGCGTTTTTGGGAAAAAATTCAAGAGACGTTTTTTGTAGCTCTCGTTTACTAGAACAAAACCTGTACTCTGATTTTTCTTATTTCTCCTTCTACTGCTCAAATTAATTTTTTTCCTCTTTCGCGTACAACACTTTTCGCGCACTTTTGAGCTTTCATAACTCGAAAACGAAGCATTTCCGGACTATGGTTCATAGGAACTTTCTTGTTTGTATAGACCTCCCGAATGACCTCTGAAATTTTCGCCGGAAAGAACTGGACCCACCCTGTATATATTAATTAGTAAAAGGGTGATGGCCCCTTCAAGAATCGATTCTTCCTCATATGTTCAAATATGGGATAAATTCATGTTAGCCAAACTGCTGGATCCGCCCATCCTTCTCGCCATTGCCACTCTGTCACTTGTTCATAATTACATATTAGCACTATGGAAAGAGGAATTAAAATATCATTATTTTCATTCGTTTTTTATTTACCTATTTAGTTTCCCTTACCTGTTTTACCATCATTTCTCAACTTTAACCCGCCGTCAGTCGCGCGGGGTCGAAAACGACCCCAGGGGTCAGAAAAATGCAATTTCGTCCATGGAAATTTGAAGGTTTTAGCTCGTCCGTTTCAGTACCTTCCTTCAAGGGTTTGGACTATCCACTCTGTAAATATGAACTTAATTCAATCATTCGTTTTGAAGCACGGACGCTCCCTCTTTCTCTCTCTAATTCATTCTCACTTTTTCTTTCTTTTTCTATATTTTTCTCTCTTCTATATGTTCCTTCTCTTATTCCTCCCTTCTTGAAGTGAGGCCCCCATATAGGTCTGAGGCCCTACGCAGTTGCGTATTTTGCGTAATGGTAAACCCGCCCCTGAATAAGAATTTCGACTAGGGTACTTTCTATTAAAAGTCGTAGTACACCTGTCCAGAACATTTTTGGGCCTTCATCATATTTGGTGTTTTGCCTGTTAATATTTTTTACGTAAAAACAGGAGGTTTCAAGCTTATGCTCTCATACCTGGCCTGATGAAATCTGGAAGGGATCAGGGAAGACAATCCAGATGACACTCTCGCTGTACGGAGGCGTGGTAAGGGATCCCGGGTACGTGTAGTATTTCTGTTGCTTCTGACGCGCGGATGCAACCTGCTTCACGCACTCGAAAGTCCGCTTTACAGGGATGGTGATGCTACTATTACATCTTCGCACTCGCTCCAAATCGTTGATGAATCCGGCCAGATCTCTGTTATCACCAGTTTGGACCTAAGAAAAGACAAAGAGGATTGTATGGTTAAGAATTTATATCACGTATAATAATTTGGATTGGCGAAAAATAAAAAAAAAAAAAACACTATGGGTGAAAGCACACGGGAAAAGGGAGGGTGAACAGAGAGGCGGAGACTCAATTTTCACGCGAATTTACATAGGAATCGATCCTCTATAACTCTGTAGCAAACGTTTTCAACAGATTCGTTCGTGATTAACAGGGTTAAGCAATAATTGGCATTCAAGTACATTGGAAACCTCCAATTAATGATCAACTTTGAGATGGTAAATGGCTGAAATATCTTAAAACCGAGTATTTTGACTGCATTGAATCAACAATCAGTCATACTATTAGCGACTAGTTTCTTTTCGTATACATACTAGCACAGACAAAGATACCTGTCTAATCTGTCCTGGGTATGCAATACGCAATGCACAGTATACCATTCAACACATGTATTACGTGCGTTGCGTATTGCATACTCTGGCTAGATATCTTTGTCTCCGCTAGTACTAGAGTCCCTATAACTAAGAGAGTTGCGCCAAGACTTTAAAAATGAAGAAGAAGAAGCGGATCATTGGAGCCCCCAAGAGGCAAAATGCAAATGACGGTTGGCCGTTTGCCTCTGCGCTGTTGCCGCTATTTTGCTACTTCTAATAGGTTAGGTTCCGATTCTTGCCAATAACGGTCGTTATTGAAAGAGATAGTGTTCTCCACAGTAAAATTTAAGCATTGGAAAAATCAGCAATAATTACCGCGGCCACTGTTCCTTCAAATGTGTAACATAAAGTTACATGTTACTTTATGTGTGTAATGAAAGCGAGTGCGTGATAAGTAAACAAACCCTCCGCCATTCGCATTTGCCACTTGGGGATTTCTTGATGACAGCCTAAATCTGAGAGCCAATCAGAAATGGATTCAGCAATGGCGCAACTCTCATAGTATACAGGGTGTTGGAAAACTGTTCCCGAATATTTCAGGGGCGGATTCTACAGATCAAAATAAGACCTTTGTTTCCTATAAACATGTGTCCGAAAATGCCCCCTTTTGAGCTACAGCCCCCAAAGTTTTAAAAAATTTACGGTTTTTTTGGAATAGCGACCACTATTATGAACCAAATGTCTTAAAACTTGGTGTCCTGTGGTAATTTCAAGCGTAGAATCCATTAATGACCTCGAAAAATTCAGAAATTGAGTCTAACTGTACTTTTCACGCAATCTTGTACCTTTAACGGCACGAATTTTATGTTACGGATTAAAATTTTGAAGAATAATTACCAATATCAGATGCGGAAAACCCTTAGAAAGATTTTTGGTCCTCTTTGTTTCTTTCGATACGACGCGTTTTAAGCGAGATAATCGCTGCACAGTGTGGAAAAGTCAGCCCTTTTACCATAGCGGTCGGCCCGTAGAAGCAGCGGAGAGGCGAGTTGCATACTCACTGCCGTTTTTCATGGTAAAAGCGCTGACTTTTCCACACTGTGCAGCGATTATCTCACTTAAAACGCGTCGTATCGAAAGAAATAAAGAGGACCAAAAATCTTTCTAAGGGTTTTCCGCATCTGATTTTGGTAATTATTCTTCAAAATTTTAATCCGTAACATAAAATTTGTGCCGTTAAAGGTACAAGATTGCGTGAAAAGTGCAGTCAGACTCGATTTCTGAATTTTTCGAGGTCATTAATGGATTCTGCGCTTGAAATTACCTCAGGACACCAAGTTTTAAGACATTTGGTTCATAATAGTGGTCGCTATTCCAAAAAAACCGTAAATTTTATAAAACTTTGGGGGGCTGTAGCTCAAAAGGGGGGCATTTTCGGACACATGTTTACAGGAAAAAAAGGTCTTATTTTGATCTGTAGAATCCGCCTCTGAAATATTCGGGAACAGTTTTTCAACACCCTGTATAGGGTCTCTAATCGGAATCGACCCTCTGTAGCAACTCTGTAGCAAACGTTTTCAACAGGTTCATTCGTGATTAATAGGGTTAAGCAATAATTGGCATTCAAGTGCATTGGAAGCCCCAATAATTATGAACTTTGAGATGGTGAATGGCTGAAATATCTTAAAACCGAGTATTTTGACAGCATTAAATCAGTCATACAATTAGCGACTAGTTTCTTTTCGTGTACATACTAGCAGAGACAAAGATACCTATCCTGGGTATGCAATATGTAATGCACAGTATACCATTCAACACATATGTATCACGTCAATTACGTGCGTTCATACTCTGGCTAAAGGTATCTTTGTCTCCGCTACAAGTAAGTACATCATTGGTTCAGTCAACGTGAGCACGCATGTTGCACCTGCATCAGTTTGTATAGGCAATCAATTGACGTGACACGCATCCGAGTTTTGCTTGTTGTCTAAAGGATATTTTGAAGGAGAAACATGAACACATCTAAGTTCTAATCCAATTCCCTTTTCTCTCTCACAAACCCATGTATGGTTCTCGGATTATTGCAATGTGAGAGAATCCGGAATTAATTTAGTAAAATCCAAAGAAATTGTTTTAATGCAATCAAATTCATAATGGTCTTAAAAAAAACTCTCAACAATTAGGAGTTGCGCGGTACTAGTGGAATTATGTCCTTAAATTATCAAAATATCGTCAAATTTTTTAAAGTCAGTGACGGAGAATTTACTGGTTGAGAATAGATATTCTGAATCAGTGGCGTAGCGTGCGATCTGGCAATGTTGCACTGTTCCCATTTAAACTCATATAATAGGTCGAAGTGAAGGTGTTCACCGAAGACCCAATACTTCGATCTTTTTCATCGGTTCAAATGCACGAACTGCAACGTTGCCAAATGGCACGCTACGCCACTGCCCTGAATACTCTGATCTGTAATCAGAGTATTTTCGTACATTTCAATAATACACTTAACTTAAATGCGTAGTTTTCTGATCAACCGATGGAAATATCCCAGTGACACAAAGCTTACAATCTGGCAAAGTTGCATTTGGTTCATTTAAATCCATGAAAAATATCGATATCTAGGGATCAGTGATGACCATCGAATTCGACCTTTTGTATGTGTTCTAATGGAGAAAATGCTTTGTTGGTAGATAGCACACTTCGCCGCTGAATTATCCGTGAATTTAAAAAAGTCACTAAATAAACGAGGAAAGCGGTAGCTCAAAAAAGAATTCAGGAACAAGAGGTAAACTATCTAAAATTTAAAAAAAAAAAAAAAAAAAATGAATGAAAATGTACGAACCGTGCCGAAAAATGCAACCACGACTATGCCATCATAATGCCGTTGGGCCTCCTCCAAAGTCCCGTACTCAGCTTTAAAATGAACTATGTGCATTTCAGTTGAGAATCTGTCCAAAATCAAAATTGAAATAAACGAATGAGAAAACGATGCGGGCTGAGAATAAATCTGTTTAATATTTTACGGAAATGACATCATCTATATGCATTGCAATGGAAGTTTTAAAATGGATAGTTTTCCAATTCTAACTCCCTTAGGGAGCAGGGGGTTAAACGAAAAACGGTGTTTTTTGCCCTAACATTTGAACACTGTAAGGTAATAAAAGAGTATTGTATTCAATGAAAGATCGTTTAAAGAGCTACTTTTTCTTGCGATACACATTGCAAAAAACATGAATTCCAGTTAAGCTAGATTACCTTCTCAAAATTTTTAAAATTCCAAAAAATCAATTTTTTTACATTTTCTTATTTTTAGATCGTCCTGACAAAATCCAAAATCCATCTAGAGGAAAATTCTTTATATGTATCAGGTAAAACTGAGTACACGGCCGTTACTTGGAAATTATTTGCTTTTGAGTAATATGAATTAATTTTTAAAAGCTAAAAAATTAATATCATGGCATTCTCAGAATCTCAGTAATGGGGCTCATACAAACTTTTACTGAGAGCAAATGAACAGTCCAATCTGACGTAGAGACTAAGCCAGGAAAATCACATTAAAAAAGTTGACAATTCCGTGATAAACTCACAAAAATGCTAAAACGGCAAGATCGTAATGGCGGTTCAACGCAGGTATCATGGGTGATTCTGTCTAATCTGTCACTGACTGTCACTGTCTCTACGGAAACACAGAGAAATGCCTCAATTTGGATAGGAATCTCTCATGATACCTGCGTTTCTCCACCATTAAGTCTGATTCTGGGAGTAAATTTCGTGATTTTTTAATGTACTCATCGTCATTTTTACAGGTAGAATCAACTCTTCAATTACCTGCAGCAAAAGTTTGCAAGAGCCCCATATTGAGATGAGGCTGAAAGAAAAAAAAATTATCCACAAATGGTCGACAAAACTAGATAAAAATAGGTATCTAGAGGTTCTTTAGGTCTCAAAAGGCAATTTTTTTATTTCATTTTTATAACATCATGAAATCAAAGATGGCTGTCAATATTCCTCTGCTTGGCACATGGACACGATATCCTGACACGGGCTCTCATCACAACTCTGAATAACGTTGCGTGTGTTACGGTGAAGTATAACCACCCCTAATGAAGGCGCACTGTGCGAAGCTAGATCGACTGTACCCATATATGCCCATTGGGTCGTTAACGACCCACTTATATTGGTTTTTTTTTGGACCAAATTACAGTAAATTTAGGCCAATTTTACTGAAAAAATGTTGTGATCTTTCAGCACCTATAATTTACGTAGCTGGACCAGAAAATTTCACGATTTTTAAATTTAATTTTTTTTTTTTTTTTTTTTTTTTTACCTTTAAGATGGTGTTTCTTGAGAAAAACACAAAAAAAACCCAACATGTTTAAATAAAGTTGGGCATATATGCCATATATAGGTTAAATCCGTTAAGCACTTGCACCTCTGTTGCATGGGCGGATCCAGCAATGTGGCAACCATGCTTTGTTTCCATTTAAACTATGAAAAACAATCGATTATTGAGACAGCCATAGCCCTTTTACAAATCGATTGTTTTTTCATACATTCAAATGGGAAAAATACACAGTTGCCAGATTGCTGGATCCGCCTTTGCTCTGTTGTGATATGATGAAATGAGAGGAGATGTAAGGTGGTGTTACTTATTAACCCTTTAAGGGCCAAGCCGAGTATGCTCGGTTTTCTTCTCTAGTCTACTTCACATTGTTTCAATCTTCATTCCGGATAAACGCGACTATTGATGAAAACATGTACAAGATAAGATGTCTTCGGGCGCCTTCAATGTGTCGTATAGGCAATTTCAACTCCCCCGAGTACGAACAGTTAACTACCTTCCCTCTATAAATGGAAGAATGTCGTCCTTTCGAAATAACCTGACCCTTAGATGGTTAATTACGCAAGAGACTCACGTTTTTCCGTTTAGAGTGTGTTCACTTCCGTCAGCATCAGTTTTACCCCAGTGCATGTGCATTTGCTCGAACCAATAGTCGTCCTTGAGGGGACCTCCTCTGATCATTGGCCGATCCTCATTCGCCACATCTTTGGCAATGGTTATTTGCACTAAAATGAAAGATCGGGATTAGCATTTCATTTCAAAATTTAGAGATAAAGTTTTTGGATTCAACATGTTTAGGTGTTATAGCCAATTTTAAAGGTAACCCTAGTGAGTCCAAGGAAATGCCGTTGTAGCAGGGACACTCATCGATTGTCAGCTCTGCGCTCAAAATCGCGCACCGACTTTTTTTTAAACCGCTGCCATTCCGCTATTCCGCTCTCGACACTGGCGCAACCAGGATATCTTCCATCTCTCTCATTTCCCATTTGAGTGTATGAGTAGGAAAAGGACAGAAGGAGGGGGTTTTATCCCCTTGTCCATCCTTGTCTAACATACGTTTCTTAATGGAGAAAAGAGAGAGATGAAGAAACTCTCGGTGCGCTACTGGCTCTCGAAATGGATCAAATAATAGCTCAAATAAAAGCTAAGAGTTTGTTTAATCTTATTTTAGTTTTTTCCATAATTAGTTTTGACCGTAGCACACTTTTTTTAACTTTTCTGCCGCGTACGGTCTTACGGTAATTTTTTGAATCGGCCGTAGGCCCCACGGAACGCGTTTTTGGGAAAAAATTCAAGAGACGTTTTTTGTAGCTCTCGTTTACTAGAACAAAACCTGTACTCTGATTTTTCTTATTTCTCCTTCTACTGCTCAAATTAATTTTTTTCCTCTTTCGCGTACAACACTTTTCGCGCACTTTTGAGCTTTCATAACTCGAAAACGAAGCATTTCCGGACTATGGTTCATAGGAACTTTCTTGTTTGTATAGACCTCCCGAATGACCTCTGAAATTTTCGCCGGAAAGAACTGGACCCACCCTGTATATATTAATTAGTAAAAGGGTGATGGCCCCTTCAAGAATCGATTCTTCCTCATATGTTCAAATATGGGATAAATTCATGTTAGCCAAACTGCTGGATCCGCCCATCCTTCTCGCCATTGCCACTCTGTCACTTGTTCATAATTACATATTAGCACTATGGAAAGAGGAATTAAAATATCATTATTTTCATTCGTTTTTTTATTTACCTATTTAGTTTCCCTTACCTGTTTTACCATCATTTCTCAACTTTAACCCGCCGTCAGTCGCGCGGGGTCGAAAACGACCCCAGGGGTCAGAAAAATGCAATTTCGTCCATGGAAATTTGAAGGTTTTAGCTCGTCCGTTTCAGTACCTTCCTTCAAGGGTTTGGACTATCCACTCTGTAAATATGAACTTAATTCAATCATTCGTTTTGAAGCACGGACGCGCCAAAGTTGCTTGGGGTCCTTTTCGACCCCGCGCGACTACTCACGTTCATAGAATGTGACCGAGTGAACATATCGTAAACGTGGATTCTGTGCGGTGTTTGCACTCGCGTGATGTGATTGCCGTTGGTTTTTTTACTTTTCTTTACTTACTACAATACTTTTAGCAAATCTAATGTTTGCTCTTACTGTTTTTTACTAAATTACTCGTTTATCCCAATTTGTTACGTATCAATTTTTACATAAATCAGTGCGGCGCCGCTTGCGATCTGGCAGCACCGCGTTTTGTCCATCCAAACCCGCACAAAGTGTTGATTCGAGGGAGTGCACTTCGCACCTCCATTAGTTTGGCCTTTTTCATGCATTTGAATCGACGAAATGCGGCGTTGCCAGATTACACGCGACGCCACTGATCATAATTTTTGTTGTTTTTTTCCGCGAAAGTTTGATTATTTCACAAGGGGGCGGGGAGTGGGGAGGGGAAAAAGGGAATGAGATGGGAAATGAAGGGGGAAAGTCGGGGAAAGCGGAAGGGAGGTGTAAAAGGCTACCTGGAATCAAGTACGAAAACCAAAACTAGATCACAGCAAAAAAATCTAAGTATCTCCACTTTGCTGCCCCCACCCCTTTTTCCTCTCCAGCCCTCCCCTAAATCCTCAATTTCGATTCTGTTTTTTGGTTGATGGAATCTTGCTAACCTTAATTGGCGTTTTTTCCATCTCATTCGGTAAAAAGTAAAGTTTTTCAGATGGTTACTTGTTTCATATCCAAAATTTTAGGACTAAATATAGGAGGGGTATTGAGGGGGGATATCTCTAAAACTTGCCCCCACAACCCCATACTTTTTTTTTCATGAAATTATCTTCTATAGTGCCTAGAAGTAAAAAAACCTCGATTTATAAGTTTCAAAACTAGTTAAAGGCAGCTGACCGATAAAAATCTGGGAAAAGTCACATTTTTGGGGGTTTTCCGACACAGATTACAATATACCAATTACTGGACGTAAAATTCATTTTTCAAATCGAGTTTTCACGTGAAAAGCTTTAAAAATGCATACTTATTACCATTCTGCATGGTTGAAATCAAAATTTTGAATGACGGTGGTAAAATGGGACGAAAGAACTTTGGGGTCGAAAACGACCCCGCGCGACTACTCGCGGAAGTTTTCAGGGCGCGACTGACGGCGGGTTAACAAATCCCTTGTTATTTTCCCAATAGTTATTAAAAGTGGATTATTCTCATTCGATCATTTATATTTATTAATTTATTTAGTTTTTCGATCTTTACCTGTTTTGCCATCATTTCTCAACGTCATCAATTCCTTCTTATTTTCCAATAGTTATTGAAAGTGAATTCAGGTAAATTCTCCTTTTTGGCGTTACGAGTGCTGATATCGACTGGGGATTGAACCGGTCTCGGAAACTTTTCGTCAATCCAAGGCCAGTATGCTCGTACGAGTTGCTCTTCGCCAAACAAACAAACAAAACAAACACAGGATTCGTATGAGGAAAAATTTCATTTTTAACAAAAACATGTTTGGTTCTTGATTATAAAACCTCTGAAGATGAGGTAAATTCTACTGAAATACATAAAAGCTATATGTCCTGCGAAGAATGAGGCTCTTTCTATAACTTTTGCAGTAAGCGATTGAGCAGCTGATGCTTGAGTAAAATCCAGAGAAAATTACGATGAGCACATTAAAGGCGTGAGAAATTCACGCACCGACTCACTGAATGACTTTTAAAGTTAAGGGGTAATGGCGCATGGCGGAGCTAGGCGGGTACCGACATGAGAGATTCCTACCTAATGGGGCAGTTCCAAGGGTCTGAAACTTTATGTTCAGGGGCGTCATTTCAAGTTCGGCTTAGGGGGGGGGGGGGGGGGGGGGCAAAAATTCTGAATCTGATATGACCTTTTTTTTTTTGCTCATCAATATAATTTTAGAGCCATAGAAGCTGGGGGGGGGGGGGGGAATTTGATGACTTTTTTTTGCTCATCAATAAAATTTTCGAGCCATTGAGCCGGCTTGGGGGACGGGGGGCAAAAATCCGTTTTAGAGCCTGACTTCAAATCCTTGGGGGGGGGGAGGCAATTGCCCACCAAACACCCCCCCTCCTCCAAATGACGCGCCTGTTTATGTTCTTTTTGAAGAAAAAAATAGTGCTTGATGTGCTGAAAATAATGGTGCATTTGGTTTTTTTTTTTTTTTTTTTTTATGAGTGCCGGTTTTGGACATACACACGTGTAAAGTTGTAAATAATCGTGTGCAGAGTGACGTCACTACACGGAATTCCCTTATTAAACAATGTATTTTGGGCCAAAATCTCATCTCCGGAACAATGAGATATAATAAAATTAGAAACCAAAGATATCTTTGTTCTCAGCTCATCTAGTACTTTCATTTTCTTTAAAAAAAAAAAAACACAAAATGTCAGACCCTTGTATTTACCCCATTGTGAGAGAAAAATAAAAAAAATACAAATAAATAATTGTACCGCTGACAATGATATTCCAAAAAAAAAAAAAAAAAAAAAAAAAAAAACGAAAAACTAAAAAGGTAGAACGAAAAATAGAAGCTGTTTGGGAATTTTCTTGAGCGTTTTCAATCACACTTACAATTAGATGCTTTTGCAGGCTCTAGGTATAATCAAAAGTTTGAATGTCGAGTACATGTAGATTCCTTATCGCGCATAATATTTTGGTTATTCCCGAGTCGTGGAATTTTTGTAAACACTAGGGAAAAAGTACTGTGGATATCTCTTTGCAGAAATGTTTTTTTCCCCCTCTGTTATTTTATGTTTCCTTCAAGTGATTATCTCAAAAAGAGAAAGTAAATACACTGGCCTTGACCTAGCGATGACTTTATCAATCATAAAGTGACCGGTGACCTGCTGATAAAAAAAAAAAAAAAATACTCGACCTAATTATAAGACGAAATAAAGCATTAGAAATATGCTATACGAAGTTTTTATTGATGGTAAGTATAGAAACTAAAAATTCCGGAAATAGAGAAATAGCTCATACTCAAAGAACAATGTTGCCAGATTTTCGTATAAATGACAAAATTTAACATGAAGTCAAATGGAAAAAGTCGGATAATAATCCTAAAATGGCAGCATTGTCAAAGAACATATAAAACTGTTTACCTCTTCTTAGAGGCAATGGGTCTGTTGCATACTTTTGCTGCAGCGTTATGGAGGGTCGATTCTTAAGTAAAACTGCGTGAAAATTACATTGAAAGCATCAAAAAGTCTCTCATGGACCCATAAACCCACAAAAAGATTTTCAGGAACCAAATGATGTTCGGTCCCGAGCGTAACTTATACGCACGGTCACATGAACGTGCATAAGCTCTCTGATGTGTCGAAACCGCACGCAAGATGCACGCAATTCAATGCTCGGGACCTAACATTATTTGCTCCCGCAGGAACGCATATAAGATGGCAGTTGAAAGACAGAATCAACCCTACATGCATACACCACGAGCACCAAAAGATGGCCGGTGACAGTAACTTATGATGATAGAAAAATGTAAACAAACGTCTTACTTCCTCATAATACTTACATTTTGTGTCATTTGGTGTGTTTTTCCCGGTAAATTTTTCTTTCTCGTTATTGTTTGTTATCAGTGGCGTGGCGTGCTATTTGGCAACGTTGCCGTTCATCTATTTAAACCCATGAAAAAGATCGAATGATAGGGTGTTCGGTGAACACCTTCGAATTCGACCTTTTACACGGGTTTAAATGGACGCAACACAACGTTGCCAAATTGCAAGCTACGCCGCTGTTTGTAATTACTATGGTGAATACATTACGTTCTGTAGAATTTGCTACGATTCTGAAACGCCGGGCAAGTATAATTACATTGTCGAATGCCATCGTCAGCCATCTTCGCTGCTCGTGGTGCATGCATACAGGGTTGATTCGCCCTTTCGATCGCCATCTTAGGCTTTTCTTACAGCCTCTTTTGTGGGTTTATAAGTGCGTTTTGAGACTATTTTATGCTCTCAATGTGATTTTCACGCGATTTTATCCCTAAATCAACCCTCCATAACGCTATAGCAAAAGTTTGCAACAGACCCATTTTAACAAGTCTGAGGGTATCAGCCTGTATCTGTTTTAAGTGATTCTTCAGCGTTTAGTGCTGATTTCTGCCACCAGAGTGCTACAGTTCAATAAAAGTCAAATTACAAGACGAAAGTAATTTATTTTTACGAAAACAGAGTGTCAGTTACTAGATAATCATCTGAAGAGTGTCTCTGCAAAAAATCTCGTCAATAACTTCAAAAATAAGGCTGAAAGTACCAAAAAATGAAATATCGCATTTCGATGCAAAAATCGATTTGCGATATTTCATTTTTTGGTACTTTCAGCCTTGTTTTTGAAGTTATTGACGAGATGTTTTGCAGAGACACTCTTCAGGTGATTATCTAGTAACTGACACTTCGTTTTCTCAAAAATAAATTACTTTCGGCCTGTAATTTGACTTTAATAGAACGGTAGCGCTCTGGTGGCAGAAATCGGCACTAAACGCTGAAGAATCACCTTAAATAGTAGCGTAAGAACGCTCTGTAAGTAAATACTAATCTACTTTTGGTAATGTAATCATTTAAAAACCAACCTTTTACGTCCTTGTTATTGACACCTGGGAACGATACAACGCTTTCCTTGTTCTTATCACGGTTATTCCCCGAATTACTTCCGTAACCATTGCCGCGGTTTTTGTCCCGATCATTGCCACCATGGTTGCTGCCACCATGGTTGCTGCCACCATGATTGTTGCCACGGTCTCTGTCTCGATCGTTGCTTCCACCATGACCTCGGTTGCTGTCTCGATCACTTCCATAGCCGTTTCCTCCGCTGTTTCCCCGATCGCTGCCCCAACTACTTCCGCGATCACTGTCTTTGTCTTTGCCCCAGCTGTTACCTTGATTCGTATCACGGTTATCTCGGTCATTACCCCAACCACTTCCGCGGTTATTGTCTTTGTCTTTGCCGTAACTACTTCCTTGATTACTATCTCGGTCACTGCTCCAACTACTTCCACGGTTACTGTCCTTGTCTTTGCCCCAGCTGCTTCCCTGATTGCTGCCTCCATTGCTGCCCCAACTACTTCCACGATTACTGTCTTTGTCTTTGCCGTAGCTGCTTCCTTGGTTACTACCTCCATCGCTGCCCCAACTACTTCCTTGATTACTACCTCCATTGCTGCCCCAACTACTTCCACGATTGCTGTCTTTGTCTTTGCCGTAGCTACTTCCTTGATTACTACCTCCATCGCTGCCCCAACTACTTCCTTGATTACTACCCCCATTGCTGCCCCAACTACTTCCACGATTACTATCTTTGTCTTTACCGTAGCTACTTCCTTGATTATTACCCCAACTACTTCCACGATTATTGTCTTTATCTTTGCCCCAGCTGCTACCCTGGTTACTATCTCGGTCACTGCCCCAGCTACCTCCACGATTACTGCCTCTTTCTTTTCCGTTACTACTATCTTCGTCACTGTCTCGATCGCCAGCGTAACTCACTCGATCACTGTCTCTTTGTGCGTCTCGCTTATAACGGCGGTTGCTGTCGCGATCACTGCCGCGATGACTATCTCGGTCATTACCGTTACTATTACCTCGATTATCGCCGTAACTACTTCCACGATTACTATCGCGATTATTATCACGATTATTACCACGATTGTTATCACGATTGTTATCACGATTGTTGTCACGATTATTATCGCGATTTTTGTCGCCATTATTTTCGCGATTACTATCGCGGTTGCTATCGCGATGACTGTCTCGATCATTTCCGTGATTTCCTTGATGACCACCGTGACCACCACCGTAACCACCACCGTAATTATTACCTTGATGACCACCGGAACCACTACCATGATTTACACCGTGATGACCACCGGGGCCACCACCTTGACTAACACCGTGATGACCGTCGAAGCCACTACCGTGATTATTACCACCTTGATGACCACCGGGGCCACTGCCGTGATTATTACCCTGATTACCACCGTAACCACCGCCATAACCACCGCCTTGATTATTACCTTGATGACCACTGGATCCACTACCTTGATTAACACCGTGACCACCGCCGTAACCACCGCCCTGATTATTACCTTGATGACCGCCGGAGCCACTACCGTGATTAATACCACCTTGATGACCGCCCGGGCCACTGCCGTGATTGTTTCCTTGGTGACCGCCGTAACCACTACCATGATCTCTATCACGCTTACTTCTATGACCACTTCCTACATTACTATGGTGCTTCTTGTCATCATTACGGTCATAACTACTTTCGCGATTACTGTCTCGGCCATTTCCGTTACTATTGCCTCGATTATCGCCGTGATTACTACCACGATTATTATCACGATTGTTATCTCGATTATTATCACGGTTATTATCGCGATTACTTCCGCGATGAATGTCTCGATCAATTCCGTGATTTCCTTGATGACCGCTTTGACCACTACCGTGATTATTATTTTGATGACCGCCGTAACTACCACCGTAAGTATTACCTTGATGACCGCCGGAACCACTACCGTGATTAACACCTTGATAACCGCCGGAGCTACTACCTTGATTGACACCTTGATGACCGCCGGAGCCACTGCCGTGATTATGTCCTTGCTGACCGCCGTAACTGTTGCCATGACTACTATCACGTTTACTTCTATGACTACTTCCTACATTACTACCGTGCTTCTTGTCATCATTGCTGCCATGACTACTACCGCGATTACTGTCTCGATCATTTCCGTAACTATTGCCTTGATTACTGTCGTGACTATTACCATGATTATTATCACGGTTATTATCACGATTATGGTCGCGATTACTATCACGATTGCTGTCACGATTACTATCGTGGTTACTTCCGTGATGGCTGTCCCGATCATTTCCATGATTATTACTTTGATGACCGCCGTAACCACTACCATGATTACTATCGTGCTTACCTCCTTGACTACTGCTATGGTGACTATCATGACTACTGCCTACATTACTATCACGATTACTATCTCTATTGCTTTCATGATTATTGACAAGGTGACTTCCTACGCCAGACGCTGAATGGTTATCATGGCTACTGCCATAGTTACTTCCCAAACTACTGCCGTGGTGGCCGTGGTGATTATCATGACTACTACCTACATTACTATCACGATTACTATCTCGGTTGTTATCATTATTATTGCCATGACCGATGCCGCGATGACTGTCTCGATCACTACCATGATGGGAACAAGATCCTTCGCTTATCGTCCAAACAACTAATGGCACCATTAGCCAAAAGAAATCCTGTGGGAGAAAAAATAACACGCAATTAAATTATTGTTTTTTTCCATTGAAAAAAGGCCCTAATTTATTAATCCCATGAAGGAACGATATCAATCATCTTTAATTAGTATTGTTAGATAGCACAAAGGAAAATGCTGATTAATTAGCATGCCTGCTAAAATTAGCGTAATCTCCCCTGCTAAAAATGTTTTATGCGCAGCTTCATGACCATGAAGCGCTACGACGTGTGACCATGCAAATCCGTTGAATTATACAGGGTGTCCCAGACCACCCGTGTAGGTACTTTTTCTCAAAAACGGCTGGGAGTAGAGAGCTGAAACAAAAAAGTCAGATAGGAAATTGACCCCAAAGAATTCAATGAAAATATTTTCAAAGCCCCCCGAGGCCCCCCAGGGGGGTTTTGGGGGGGTTCGAAACACATTTTTCCATTTTTGGCGGGAAAAAGCCTATAAAAGGTACAAAAATAAGTTCAGATTCTGAAAGAGCAACTCATTGCCGACATTTTTACTCTAGTAACTTTTCCCCGAAAACCTCAATTTTTGGGGTTATGGGCCCTTTTGGGGGAAATTTTCATTCGGCCACTGTGACCACGCTATTCAATATTTTTCAAAAAACTGAAATCCATCTGAAAGGAGAGATAAAGACCTTTCGATTGATGTGCCACATAATACCTAAAAGTGAAAAATTAAGGCCTCCACGTAGATTCCAAAATTTGGGGGTCTTTGGGGCCCCCCATGTAAAAAAGTCAAATAGCAAGGTATGGCTTGTGATACATCGATCGAAAGCCCTTACAGAGTAAAATAAGATGACGCAATCCAAAATCATCTACAATCATTACTTTCAAAATGGCGGCCATTTGAAAATTTTGGGTGTTCAAAGGAAAGTCCTGGGAAAGGAGTCCAAAGATGAACGATACATAGAAGAAAAGGCATTAAAAAAAGCAAACGAATGGCGCAAACCGCAAATCAATCCGCCTCTTCAATCAAAAGTTATGACCGATTGAAACTTAAAAGGCTCAATAAGGCCTATTTAAGGCTGCTTAAATTTCAATCGGTCATAACTTTTGATTGAAGAGTCGGATTGATTTGCGGTTTGCGCCATTCGTTTGCTTTTTTTAATGCCTTTTCTTCTATGTATCGTTCATCTTTGGACTCCTTTCCCAGGACTTTCCTTTGAACACCCAAAATTTTCAAATGGCCGCCATTTTGAAAGTAATGATTGTAGATGATTTTGGATTGCGTCATCTTATTTTACTCTGTAAGGGCTTTCGATCGATGTATCACAAGCTATACCTTGCTATTTGACTTTTTTTACATGGGGGGGGGCCCAAAGACCCCCAAATTTTGGAATCTACGTGGGGGCCTTAATTTTTCACTTTTAGGTATTATGTGGCACATCAATCAAAAGGTCTTTATCTCTCCTTTCAGATGGATTTCAGTTTTTTGAAAAATATTGAATAGTGTGGTCACAGTGGCCGAATGAAAATTTCCCCCAAAAGGGCCCATAACCCCAAAAATTGAGGTTTTCTGGGAAAAGTTACTAGAGTAAAAATGTCGGCAATGAGTTGCTCTTTCAGAATCTGAACTTATTTTTGTACCTTTTATAGGCTTTTTCCCGCCAAAAATGGAAAAATGTGTTTCGAACCCCCCCAAAACCCCCCTGGGGGGCCTCGGGGGGCTTTGAAAATATTTTCATTGAATTCTTTGGGGTCAATTCCCTATCTGACTTTTTTGTTTCAGCTCTCTACTCCCAGCCGTTTTTGAGAAAAAGTACCTACACGGGTGGTCTGGGACACCCTGTATACGAAAATCCATGACAATTTCTTGAATGATAATTATTGGATATCTGAAACAATTTTACTTATAGACATCCGTGCAATCTATGGAATTTCATGGAAGTGTTCGTTCACTCGGTGCGGTGCGTCTCGACTCTCGCTTGCTCCTCTGCAGTAGTATCCCTATTCCATCCTCTCGTGAGGCGTTCGCCGGTAGTCTCCGGACACCTCGCATTGTATTTGACAGTGCGTCATACGTGCTATCACAGCCTCGTTATTTCTTTCTTATTTCAGACTTATTCTGTCTGGTTAAGTGCGGAGATTCCTGATCCGGTGTGCTTTTATTTAAGCAGTTGCTGTTCCAATTAAAAATTTCACCAATTACTCAGCATTTGAAATCAAATGTCACCAAAAATCGTAGGGTGTTCACCGAACACCCGAACACCCTGGACGCTACACCACTGGGATCCAGGGATTTCTCTCTCTCTCTCTCTCTCTCTCTCTCTCTCTCTCTCTCTCCCTCCCTCTCTCTCTCTCATTCCCCCATTAGAATGTGTGTGTTAGAAAAGGACAGAGACCATGCACAGTTTCGTGATTTTCGCTCAATTTCCTATCCTTTTCAAACATACGCGTTTAAATGGCCAGAAAGAGAGAAGGACAATAGACGGTTTTAGTGTGAAGTCAACGGTTAGCCACCAACCACAACAAAGCACTTATCGGTCGCAATCGGTTGTGACAAAACTCGTGTAGCGTTCCAAACAACCTCACTCACACTCCGTTGACCCCCATGTCTACCCATCTCTTTCTAGTTTTGAAATTCGTCTACATACAGGGCCTTATTTTACGACACATTACCAGGGATGAGAACCGATTCGGAATTTGGTTCCGGTTCTGGTTCCAACAGGCCAGAGATTTAGGTTCCGATTCCGGTTCCGGTTCCAGCGGACCAGATGATTCAGGTTCTGGTTCCGGTTCCGATTCCGGTCGGCAGGTTCCGGTTCCGGTATCGGCTCCGGTAAAATTCGAAAAATTCAAAACATCATTGAAAGTAAACAATTGATGTTTACCTGTGAGCTGATTAGTTAAGCTCAAAAGTTTCCGGATATAATTTCCACAGTAGATAGACAGACAGGAAAAGAAATTTAAACAGATCTAAGCAACAAAAGGCTGTATAGGAGGTCAAATGACAATGAAAATAGATTTACTTCTTGCCAAAAATTTGCCGGATAAAATATCACAGCTGACACGGAACCGATTCAGAACCGATTAGAAACCGGTTCCGGGCTGCGTCATTTTGGTTCTGGTTCCGGTTCCGGTTTTGTTTGAAATTTTCATCCAGGTTCCGGTTCCGGTTCTGGTTTCCCTAAAATCAACCGGTTCCTCGGGTTCCGGTTCCGGGTTCCGAATCGGTTCCCATCCCTGCACATTACTATCAAAATCGCAAAATCCCTCGAGGAATTCATTTCTGCCAAAAAGTTTCACAAAAAATGTCTCTGTACAAGATTTTTGAAATGAGAGTGAGATAGCAGTATGTACATGGGGGTTATTACATGAGAGCGAGAGTCCGAGAGAGACAGTTTGTCTTTGTTTAAAACGCTCATCACCGGTTGATGTCATCATTAAAACCGTATTTTTCTTGGATTCACCCGTAAATACCTCATCAAAATGCGCATTTACTTGTATTGCACTAATCCTCCGAAGGTGCCAGTTTTTTGGTTTATTTTTTTTTTTAGGATAGATGTGCTTCAAATGCATCAAAGACAGTGGCGGCTCATGCAATGTGGCAATAACAGATGTTTTCCATTTAAGCGTATGTGAATTAATCGATCTTCAGAAGGCTTAATAAACCCCTGAAAGATCGATACTTCAACACAGGTTTAAATGCCAAAAAGCATGATTGCCAATTGAATGGGACTATTGCACACTTTTGCTGCATACAAGCGACTTAATAGTCAATAATGGTGTAAAAACCTCCAAAAATAACGGTGGCAGTACTAAAAACTTCTGAAATCCACTCCTAAACTTTAAAAAAAAGCTTTTATTTCCGCGGGCGTAATGGTTACTTAGGGCAGGAATAATGGGAGATTCCCATCTAATAATACAGTAACTCCATCAAAAAGTGACCAATAAGAGACGAATTTCATTTGACACCGGTGTTACTGATGTGGATCACTACTCTGATAACTAATTACTCTGTGAATCATCCTTGTCAGCATAGAAAGAGAGTGATGAAAGTAAGACAGGAATCTCCTATTATTACTGCCCTATGCCACTAAGGGCCTAAAAGCATGTTGAGTTTGGGAGTAGATTTCGGAAGTTTTTATTGCTGCCATGGTTATTTTGGGACGTTTTTACACCAGAATCGACTATTAAATCGCTTTAAGCAAAAGTGTGCAACAACCCTATTAATTTTTTTTAAAAAAATCAACTGTTCTGCTTTTGTTCATGGTGCAAGAAATCAAGTCTATTTGCAATTTTAAACATCGAGCGATTCCGCCTCATTTCAAGGATTTCTCTTCGATTTATTAAAGGGAGATGTCCCAATTACCGCCCCCCTTAAGAAAAAATTGCCGTAAAATGCCTGTAACAATGTTAATTTTTATCAAATCTATGATCGGTTTTCACTAGGGCCTCTCAAATACTATCTAGTTTTATGAAAAAAATATAAAGTTGGCGTAATCAATCAGGAAAAAAAAATTTTTAATAAAACTCGAAAAATGACCCATGTCCCAATTACCGCCCCCCCAAAAGTGGCTTTGTCCCAATTACCGCCACCCCAGTTGTCCCAATTACCGCCCTGCATTTTTTTACGGGCTTTTCATTCAAACTATCGTGTTTATTGTCAGGAAATAATGAAATTATAATGATTTAAGACGCAGAAGTGAAGATAACAGATATTTAATAAGTATAACTACTAGTTACAAAGAAAATTGAGTAAAATTGAGTAACTTTAAGTTAAATATTTTCTAAAATTTGTAGGTTTCAGTCATTGACCGATCCAATTTAGTGCCGTAGCGTGCAATTTCGCAACATTGCAGTTTGTCCATTTAAACTAATGAAAAAGATCGAAATACTGGGTGTTCGGTGAACACCTTCGCATTCGACCTACTGCATGGGTTTGAATGGGAAAAATGCAACGTTGCCAAATCGCACGCTAAGCCACCGATAAAAATTAGCAACTTCAGTCAAATTTTGAATGCACTCAAATGAAAAAAGAGTTATAGAACTTTATGTTAGTTAATGATTAAGTAAAAGGCAACAAAGAAAACAAAAACAATGTTCACTTTAGAGGCAAAATTGTCCACACGACTAATAAAAATTACTACAAAAGAAGGGTAGGAAGGCGCTCAAGTACTTGTTTTGAAAACTAAAAAAAAATGTGTAATGTCAAAGGCAACCTAAAAAAGGACTTAAATTTTTACACTAGACTTTAAAAGAGGAACTTAACATTTTTGCCTTACTGAATATAATTTTAAATCCTGAGGAGGAATTAAGTACAAAGAAGGACGTAAATGACTTAAAATGAACTAACCACGTCGGCTAAACAATAATTAAATACAGGGTGTCAATTAAAAAAGGAACCAGGCCGAATATCTCGCGAACAGCTCCGAATTTCAAAAAACGCTGAAACACGTGTTCGATTATTTTGAAGGGGACATCTTTTAAGGGGGTCACCGATTTGAGGGCCCTCTCTAAGGGGCCCCCAGTGGGGGCAGGACCTCCCTAAATCCAATACTTCAAATAGGGACCCCAATTTTTTATTTAATATTCGAAAAGAAGGTAAAATTCCAAGACTTTTGGTGCAAACCGGAGGTCGATATCGTTTTTCGTTGTCGATATATCGAAGGTCGAATTTCGATTTGGGCCCATTTTCAAAAAATCATTACTCCTCTTTGAAAAGTCGGAATTTTAAAAACAGGGAGTCTAAAATACTCTAAAGAGCAAGCCCTTTTCAGAAAAAAATTCAATTTTAACAAAAATTTAGTCCAAATTTGGTTTTAAAGCCCCCAAACATTTTTAACGTTTTTGGCCCCCACGGGGGGCTATCAGAAAAATTCCGAGAGACGACCCCTATTGAGTGATACATCAATCAAAAAGGCGTAATAAACTGAGCATTTTGGCCCAAACCGGAGGTCCATATCGTTTTTCATATTCGAGATATCGAATGTCAAATGTCGATTTACAAAATTCGATATCTCGAATGTGGAAAATGATATCGGCCTCAGGTTTTCGCCAAATGCTAATTTTGGTATGTTCTGTATCACAGAATAGGGATCTTCTCACGGAATTTTTCTGATAGCCTCCCTAGGGGGCAAAAGCGTTAAACATTTTCAAGAGCGCTAAATCCTAATTTTGACTAAATTTGAGTCACAGCCTTATTTTTTTCTCAAAAGGGCTTGCTTTTTGGAGTATTTTAGACTCCCAGTTTTTTAAATTCCGATTCCTCAAATTGAAGTAATGATTTTTTGAAAATGGATCCATATCGAACTTTAACCTTCGATATATCGAAAACCAAAATCGCTACCAAGCTGTTGCTTACCCCAAAAGTCTTAGAATATAAAGTCATTTCAAACGATGTATCACAAGATGGGGTGTGCCGTAAAAGAAAATTAAGTTGTCCCCCTCCCCCTCCCCCTCCCCCCCCCCCTCCCCCTCCTTCGAAAATAGCGTATCCAAAAAACACTTTTACTGTTGTTTCACAACAACAGCAATGACTGTTACTTTTACAGATAGGTAAGTCAGCTGGAATATTGTTTTAGCGAACGATAGAAAATATTCATTTGACACACTCTTTGATGCAAAACCCGGGTATACAGGGGGGCCCCAAAAAAACTTTAAAATGGTATAATTTTTAAAAATGTTTTTTTAAAATGGGTTTTGCCCCTTCTTCACATAAAGGGGCTGATTGAGGGGGGGCTTTTTAAATTTTGGAGCCCCCAGAAAGGGCCCTTTCGGGGGGGCAACTAAAAATTTTCAAAGGCACCCCCTATCGAGGATACCTCGTTTGAAAGAGGATAAAAAATGAAGACTTTCGGCGCAAACCGCGCATCGATATCTCGATTCACGTTCGAGATATCGAAGGTCAAAGTTCGATATCGACTGATTTTCAAAAATTCGCAGCGCCCCTCAAAATGATCCAAATTAAAGAAACTCTGGGTGCAAAATATTCTACTAAACAAGCTCTTTAAGAAAAAAAAACACCTATCCCAAAAATTTAAGCTAAATATGACGTTTAGGTCCTCAAAAGCTGCGCTTTGCAAAGTATCATCAGTCAGCTCAGCGCAGTTCGGCCACGGCAGTGGAATGAACGCTGATAACAAAATCAGCATGCGAATATTATGCGTTGACACCCAACCCAACCTATCAATTAATTTCCGTCTTCAACGCATTTTGACGACTTATTTTGTCGGAGTAAAAAATAGGGAGACAAGGGTCTGATTCTAACTTTGAATAATGCCGCAACCCCCCAACTTTTTATCTCTATCCGTTTAAAAAATAAAAAAAAAAAAAAAAAAAAAAAATTTACCCCCAAAAGTTCCTCATCTCACTATCGATAAAGGCCAATTTTTTGGGGTTGTAGTGAAAAAATTTAAGCTTTTTAGGGATCCTAGGCCATTGTAGAGACTCCGGCAGCAGTTTTTTGTCCACATTCTGATATTTTGGGCCGTACCCGTGACGATCGGCGTTTCAATATTTTTTAAAAAATCTAGAACATTTTTTAGGACCTAAACGTATATTTGGCTTAAATTTTTGGGGGTAGATGTATTTTTTTTTTTAAAGAGCTCGTTTAGTAGAATATTTTGCACCCAGAGTTTTTTTTATTTGGATCATTTTGAGGGGCGCTGCGAATTTTTTAAAATCAGTCGATATCGAACTTTGACCTTCGATATCTCGAACTTGAATCGAGATATCGATGCGCGGTTTGCGCCGAAAGTCTTCATTTTTTATCCTCTTTCAAAAGAGGTATCACTCGATAGGGGGTGCCATTTTAAAATTTTTAGTTGCCCCCCCGAAAGGGCCCTTTCCGGGGGGCTCCAAAATTTTAAAATGCCCCTCATCAATCAGCCCCTCTGTATGGTGAAGAATGGCGCAAACCGATTTCAAAAATATTCATTTTTAAAAAAGTTATGACCATTTTAAAGTTACTTTTGGGCCACCCTGTAGAATGTCAATTCAAGAGTTTAAAATGTTGCTTCATCAAAAATTTTAAAAAACGTTAAATGATTCAAAAGATGTAAAATGATAGATTTGCAAGCAACTATTCCAACATTTTAAGTATATTGAGTTGGGCCCACGGCAAATAAAACAACCTAGAAACAGGGAAGCATTTTTTTACTAACAAATCGACTACCTATTGGATTACGATCCCTTTTTTTCGATGTATGCAATGCTAAAAATGTATCAACTCTACTCCAAATATGATTTCTCTAACGTAAGAGCGTTATACAAAATCTAAAACGCAAAAGATTCAAAAAGAAAAAGCATGGGGGCGATAATTGGGACATCGTGAATTTTCGCATGTCCCAGTTATCGCCACCCCTGGCGGTAAATGGGACAGCAGTGACTTTTGATGTCCCAATTCCCGCCCCATCACAAATAAATAGTAAAATTGAGGTTCCTTTCAAAACAAACTTGTTTTCAGTCAGAAAAATCATTGAATTAAACCCTGAAACAACCAAACATATTAAAACAATGTAACGTATAAGAGAAAATGAGTGATTTGCTTAACTTGTCTCTTAACGTGACAGCTAAGAAATGAGCGGAAACAGGTGGTGCTCGGCAGGTGTCCACTTCCGTTATTTTTTTAGGGCACAGTGCTGCCACCTATCAACTTCAAACTTTTTCACCAGTTCAGCCGACCTATTTAGAACACTTATTCCATATTCACTTGAATTTCCCTGCTAGTGTGAGCTTATTTTAAAGAATAAATGAATAGGGGGGCGGTAATTGGGACATGGGCGGTAATTGGGACATCTACCTTACACTGATTTCTTTATTACACTAATCCTGGGAACCTAACGCGATAGTAGGTATTTAGAAAAAATAAAAAATAAAATAAAAACATCTGTTGATTATTATTAACATCAATCATTTGATCAAACTCGAGAGTAGAGGATGATACAGAAGCACGTTAATGGGTCAGATGAGTCGATTTTTTTAATTCACAATATGAAAGTTGAGAAAAAAATAAGAGACCCGTGTCTTTCCTTTTTTCTCTAAGATCACGGGAACATCAAGATAAATTGATTTGAAAAGTGAAAAAATTGATTTCGTTTAAATCGGGCGAGTAATGGCGGTAGGCCCGGGAGATCAGTGGCTACGTCACATATTCCGTGTCTCCCAGACGGTCGTTTGTTTACATTGAAACTACATGGTAAACGCCGTGCCAAGTGTGTCTCCGATAGTGATCGTCTGTTTTTCGGGATTTTATCGATTAAATAATGAGCTCGCGAACATTATCTGTTTATTTTTTTGTGCCTGACAGTTCAACAACGAGCTAGAGAATCTCTAGAATGGTCGACAGCTCGACACAGTGCTAGTTAATAACCAGGAAGTTTGAAACCTGAGACCTAACCTCACTCAACTCTTTCAAAAATGATCCTTCCTTCATTCCCCAGTGTTCTTTTAAAGTCAGTTTTTAATATTAGAGAGAGCTTTAGTGTTTCTTCGCGTTGCATTGGAGTCTTACCTGAATGGTAAAGCTACTGTCAGGATTCTCAGCTAGTGCTGTGATACTCCTCCTGTTCTGTTTCAGATTCTGTGGCATGATTTGAGTTATTTTTCCGGTCACTCCTGCGCAGGTTCTTTAAATTATCTATCTCAAATTATTAGTGTCGTTGAATGATATGGGAACTCGGAAGGTACTGTTTACAATCACAGAGGAATTGGTCTCTCGGGCACAAGTTCAGGCAATAAAGTAAACCAATAACTCATCTCCCTACGTGTAAAGTGTATCAACTGACAAACTTCAACTTTGAAGTCTGATTTGCAGTAAAAGGTAATCTTCATGCCAAGATTATCATTTGCGGAACTCAGTCTGAAGTTAAATCATCGGTGGAACAGCGGCAATTTTTTTGGATTACCAATCTTTCCCCGGAGGTATGTATCTTGTGGTGAAATTCGATTTCATTCTCTGAATTTCTAGTTTACTACTTATATCCTTATAGCAGTCCACCCAAGTGACCTTCCGATAGCTTATTGCAATAACTTTGCCAGAAAAGTTATCAATTTGAACTAGATGAGGCGGTCACAAACCATTGTATTGTAATAAGTTAACTTTGTTTACCACAGCTAATCTTTCAGGGGAACTTTTCCCATCCCATTTAGGTCATTCAATGCATGCGCCAGTAAATAGAGCTGATATAGTTGTTGGTAGTTGACTCAATCTTGCAGAGATAGTAGGAGTTCCATCAGGTCCGTGTACGTTCATGATACATTCATAAAAAGAGTTACAAATACTTAGTTCCAATCATCCACTTGGTACGGACAGTAGTTTGCAGAACCACTGCTGATATTCAAAGTTTCACGGCCAAACCTCATTAGTGAGCTCGTTTCAGAAGTGTAGGTGCACCTAGACCACAATCTTTGAAAGGCTTTTAATTTTCATTCCTTCAAATCAAAATAAAACTTGCCTCAGACTTGAAACTTTTGATTCTAAAGCGGCTCACGGTGAAAAGCCAACGTGCATATTTTATTTTTTTTTTTTTTTTCAAAACACATTTACAACAAAATTATAATTAAATACAACGAATACTTTTTCATATTCATATCTGCATTAATTTTAACTTTGTAACATGAGAAATAATGTTGACAAATTCTAAAGATTGTTGGGCTAGGTGCGCCTACACATCGATAACAACCTCTAGCAGTCCTTAAAATGCCAATTAACTGCATACCTGCATAACTGCCAATTAACAGAGCGCATAGAAATGCTGAGAATGAAATCGAATTTCACCACAAGATACATACCTCCGGGGGAAAAATTGGTAATCCAAAAAAAATTGCCGCTGTTCCACCGATGATTTAACTTCAGACTGAGTTCCGCAAATGATAATCTTGGCATGAAGATTACCTTTTACTGCAAATCAGACTTCAAAGTTGAAGTTTGCCAGTTGATACACTTTACACGTAGGGAGATGAGTTATTGGTTTACTTTATTGCCTGAACTTGTGCCCGAGAGACCAATTCCTCTGTGATTGTAAACAGTACCTTCCGAGTTCCCATATCATTCAACAACACTAATAATTTGAGATAGATAATTTAAAGAACCTACGCAGGAGTGACCGGAAAAATAACTCAAATCATGCCACAGAATCTGAAACAGAACAGGAGGAGTATCACAGCACTAGCTGAGAATCCTGACAGTAGCTTTACCATTCAGGTAAGACTCCAATGCAACGCGAAGAAACACTAAAGCTCTCTCTAATATTAAAAACTGACTTTAAAAGAACACTGGGGAATGAAGGAAGGATCATTTTTGAAAGAGTTGAGTGAGGTTAGGTCTTAGGTGTCAAACTTCCTGGTTATTAACTAGCACTGTGTTGAGCTGTCGACCATTCTAGAGATTCTCTAGCTCGTTGTTGAACTGTCGGGCACAAAAAAATAAACAGATAATGTTCGCGAGCTCATTATTTATTCGATAAAATCCCGAAAAATAGACGATCACTACCGGAGACACACTTAGCACGGCGTTTACCGTGTAGTTTCAATGTAAACAAACGACCGTCGGGGAGACAAGGAATATGTGACGTAGAATCGGTCACGTGACGGAGCGGACCAATGAAAAACGATTATTTTACTGCTTAACTTTAAGCAGCTTTTTTGTAGCTTTGCGTACGATTATGAGCTTTTTTAAGCTCACCACCGTTTTTCTGACGGAATTTTACGTAGGAATCGACCATTAAATAAGAAATCCCAGGATCACTCATCTGACCCATTGATCCTAACTTCAGTCAGTAGGTATATTCATGTATGTGACGCAAGCGATTTGGCAAAGCGGAATGTTGGTATTAGATAATAATGTTTTGATCGATTAGTAGGCTAGTACCAGCAAAAATTCAAGATACGCAATGATGACAAATTACTCACAATATCAGCTAGATAATCTAATGTAAATAATACGGACTAGAGTCGGACTTTAAAAAATTACCGAAACCTTTCAAATAAAAGCTTTAGTAGAGGTAGTTTCAGCAGAAGTGTAGGCCCACCTAAACCGGTAATCTTGGGAATTTTTCAACATTATTCCTCTTGTTACAAGATAAAAATTAATGAATTTGAGCGATGGCTTTTCAAAGAGGAAAGCTTTAAAATCAAAAGTTTTAAGTGGGAGGCAAGTTTTGTTTTGATTTGAAGGAATGAAAATTTAAAATTCGCCAAAGATTATGGTCTATAGGTGCGCCTACACAGCCTACACTTCTGAAACGAGCTCTTTGTGGTGAGGTTACATAAAAATTCGAAATCGAAAATTTGAGAAAACTTGTATGCCCGTTAAGTTCTATTTTTTTTTTCCCCCCCAAAATTCATTGATGAGGATAGTTTCTTTTGCTTACTA
Source organism: Trialeurodes vaporariorum (assembly GCA_011764245.1). Lineage (NCBI taxonomy): Eukaryota > Metazoa > Arthropoda > Insecta > Hemiptera > Aleyrodidae > Trialeurodes > Trialeurodes vaporariorum. Next base: position 17,971,146 of record VMOF01000013.1, on the reverse strand, counting down.
GAGACACTATATGCATTCAATCCTCTTAAAATTGAAAAAAAATATTAAGTGAGGGATTTTAAAAATGTTTTTCTCTGCGGTTAAATTTTTGAAAAAATTGTTGAACTGTTCCGAAGCTGTGCTCATCTCTGTTTTTGAAGCTGCGTTTATCTTTAGCAGTATCTAAGTTCAATTAATTCAATACTGAGCGGTTACTTACCATTATAAGTGAGCTGAATTCACTTGTGAATCATAAATCAGTGGGGCTCTATTTTCGTAGTATCCGCAGCGATTGTAAAGAGATCAAGAATCAAACCCGAATCGGGCACTTTGCAAGGTTCTGATGGAACTAAAATTTAAAAGAAAGAAAATCATTGTTAAGATAATAAAATAAAATGTTCGCTCAAATTAATGCCCCAAAATAAACAATAAAAATATCATCTACATTTACCAAAGATTAGTCGACTTAATTTTCAACTGTCACCCACACGTCCCACAGTCCCACAATCAAAACCCTTGGTTTCAACGATAACAGAACAGAGGTGTAGCGTACGATTAGGCAACGTTGTACTTTTTCCATTTAAAACTAATAAAAATATCGAACTATTGGGTGCTCGGTGAACACCCTCGAATTCGACCTTTTACATAGGTTTAAATAGAAAAATGCAACGTTGCCAAACTGCACGCTACACCACTTAATAACAGAAACCGGTAGGTAATAATCAAATTTTGGGTATTAGAATTAATGTAACTTGCGTAAAAGCTAGTGGTAATGACGGAGTAAAGACAAAATTTTAATTAATCTATTTGTCAGCTTTTTAAACTGGGGTTTTCAGATTTATGAATGCACTGAAATATACAATTACTTAATAATAATTCGAGTCGTATTTTGGGAAAATGGCGTCTACTTTTTGAGTTTTGTTTGTTTTTTTTCTTTCAGTTTTCTTTTTTTTTTTTTTTTCTTAAATATAATCTGGAAATCTGTAATCTGGAGATTGGACAATCTTTGGAACATATCAATCAGTAGCGGCCCGTGAGATTTGGCAACCATGCATTTTTCCCATTTAAACTTAGGTAAAAAATCGATTCAAGCGGAGGCTGGCAGCCTCCTCGAGTTTCGATTGTTTTCCATGTATTTAAATGGGATAAAAACACTGTTGCCAAATCGCACGAGCCGCCACTGATATCAATGACATGCCGTCACTTAGATACCTCGTAGAGGGCACACTAAAAAAAAAGGGTTTGTTGAAAGAGCATGGGGCATTGCAAAAATAGCAATTGCTAATTGCAAAAAAACGTTACACTCTTCATTTTGCTGGACGTGCAAAACAGTAATTTGCAATTCTATAAAATGACAGTTTTGCTCGAATAACAAAATTTTTTGGAAGAATTGCAAACATTTACTTTGCAAAAATTGCAAATTAAGGATTGCAAAATTAGCAAAGTATTTTTGTCATTTGGACATTTTAAATTACAAAACTTACGAAATGAGTTTGGTAGACCAGCAATTTTCAATTTGCAATATTAACAAAACTTTTTTGTTCATCCAACAATAATTCTTCCAAACAAGTTACAATGCATAACTCGCCGTTCGACCATTATCAAATTGCAATTTATACTAGGTAATATTGTCATGCAATTAGGTGGGCACTCAGCGCGCTGCTCCCAAAATCCCGCGGACTCTGTGGTTTTCCTAATTTTTTAGCTGTCAAGTTCCCGCCCGGGATTTGAACCTAAAACCCTACCTATTCCTACAGTTTCCCTAATCCAGTATCCTATCCAATACACCAGCTAGAGCCGATGGTGAATGCGGACACAATTTCGGTATATAAGCTTGCGGGCGGCAAAAAAGGACAAATAGCAGTTGTTTAACGTCCGATTTGCATAAAATTTTGGTAGCCAGGGTATTTTTGGTCAAAAAAAACGAATCTGATGTTGGATTTTCAAAATTTTAAAAAACCATTTGGGATATATAGGGTGATTAAAAAATAATGCACCTTTTAACTTTTTTCCTTATCGATGGAACATTGCGCCATTTCCCTACGTTTATAGCTTTTTCAGGGGGTGCTATTTTCGATGGCTCTTACTAAAGAGATATAGTGGGGGGCGGAGGGGCTTAGTATAATAGATTGGGGGGGAACTTTATATACAGGGTGGCTGTAAAGTAACTGAAAGTGGTCATAACTTTTGCACTATTAAAGATATTTGGACGTGGTTTGCGCCGTTCTTTATCTTTTTGAAGGACCAATTCGCTAGGGAAATTTTTGAAATTAAGACCCCTGGGAAGTTTCCCTAGGGTGGAGAGGTAAACTCGAAAACAACTATCTTTAAAATATGGGCAAAAAAAGTTTCGGTCTATCTTGTACTGATATTTTGGGAGGTGATGGAACTTGATTTTAGGCGTCCAAAACTGGGGTTACTTTTGATCCAGCCCATTGAGAACCGGGAAGAGGGAAGGAATGTCTATCAAAACACGAAAATCTTCATAACTTTTAAATAAAACGTTTGATTCAAGGGTGAAATTTGTAAAACAAAATTTAAAAAATAGTTTGGTCCGGGGGGAAAAAAATTATAAGTGCAGTTGATACGGTTAATTGAATCAGGCGTAACTCAAAGTAAAAAAAACAAGCAGGGAAAATTCCAACACGCAGGTGTTGGAAAAGCTTGCCACTAAAGTCTGGACAGCTTTTAAAGCTTTTGCTAGCAATGATAATAATTAGACAGCATTCATTAAAAAGGAACCACGTGACATGGAGCTAATCTCGAGAAAATTGAGTCCAAAGTTGAAGAGCTAGCATTTAAACAAGAAACTTGGAATTACTTACGTTTTGATTTCATTCAACTACCCTGTTATGTTTTCGCATTTCAACACCGGAAAAGTAGAATTTCCTATACAGGAAAGGTAGGTACTTAAATTTTTTGCGTTTAAATGACTTGGGTTTCCCTTTTTTCTTTTTGTTTGGCATAATCACGAAAAACGAATCTCTAAGAGAAACCAAACGGCAGAGTTGGTTTACACTGTTTATTAATTTAAAATCCGTTAATCCGGACTTAAGTCCGTTCCCAATTCTATTAAAAGGGAAACCCAAGTGGGAGTTGGTTCCTTACGTGACTCGGATTAAGGTTTAACCTAATCAGAAAAAGGAACCAAGTTCTCATTTTATTTCATCATATATGGACAATGACTTCAATGAGGCTTACCAGCTCACTTTTCCCTGGAATTTTGACAGGAAGTAGTTGTTATTAGAAGAAGCACTTGTCGCTTCGAGATTCAGTATTGCTACGTCTATCAATCAAAAACTCAATTTTATCAAAAAGTCACTCGGTTCTTTTGTGACAAGTGCTGTCCAATTGAGCTTATTTGGTGAGAAATTTTTAAAAAAAATAAATTTAGATCAGATTTTCTATAAGGAGATGATTCAAAGGTGTTGTTTTTTGTGTTTTTTTTTGTTTTCTGTTTTTTGTTTTCAAAACTTTGGAGGGCTCTAGCTCAGAAGAGAAACATTTGCAGCACTTATTCATGTGGGAAAAATAAAGCCTTAAATATATGTTGCCCCCAAAAATACACTCCATGATTTTGGCATTTAAATTTTTGAAACACACTATATTCTTGATATTTTGCCCCCCCCCCCTCCACCCTTCATAGAAAAAACATCTTGACCATGCACTTTTTAAAATCACAGTTTGACTGTAGAGATATTTTTTTTTCCCCCCTTTCAACAAAAAAGGGAAAAATGGATCGCCTACTAGCGTCATTTGGGGGGGGGGGGGGGGGGGGGGGGGGCAGATGGGAAACTCCCCCCCCCCCCCCCAAGGGTCGGCCAAAAGTGAAAAAGTGATGACTTTTTTTTTTTTTAACATGCAGTGAGTACTGCATGTTTTTGTTAGGGTTTTTGTATCGATTTTGGCCATAAACTTCCTGCAAAAAAATCGACAATTTTCGGCTTGGTCGCAAACGTGCGTTGTCAGATTTCCGCGCGTAATGATCGCGTACTGCTTTTCGGTGGATTCCTTTCGTTCGATATATTGCGGAGCGGCAACGGAAAAGTCTCCCTATCCTTTAAGCAGTCACTAAACGTATCGCGCGCCATATCGAACCCGCGATATTCTTCGGTCCGCCGCACAATGGATAGAAATCAAATCTTTGGCGGTCCAAATTCGATCCTTTCAAAGTTGGAAAATTAGTATTTTAGCTGGGTACTATAGTTGATTTAAAGGGGGTTTATTTGGCTCCGTTTTTTATTCCTGGCTTGTCCCATACTTATCGGAGAATATCATTTGATGGATCGACAATTCTTGTGATATCTCATGTCTTTGTTTTTTTGACCACTTAGGACTCGATTTGGATCCATAGTGCGCCGTTTGAAATGTCCGAATAATGTTTGAGTTAGGTTTTGACTGAGTATTGACCCCAAGTTTTTCATAAGGATTTGTCTCCGTTATGAAAAAATTTGGTAGTTTCATTATTTTGTCTGTGATTACCAACGAGCTATATCTAGTTCGGAGGCTTTGGTAAACATGCGTAATTTGCCTCGGAGTTTTTAAGGTTAGAGATTTGTGTTGTGAAAACAAACCGAAGTTCCCTCCGCAATGTATTTTCGCGTGTTTTCGAAGTCTATCAGAGATTTTAAAAATCTGAATTTCTTTATGAACTGTGCGTGTTTTCTGTCAATCAAAGCCTTAATTTCAGTTTCTACTAATTGAAACACTAAAAATCTTCATAGCTTTCATTTAATTTGCCAGATTCTACAGTGCGTGTTATTGCCTCGTAATGCCGTAACTCATTGCCTTTCTTGGCTTTTTGACGAGTGAAAGTGGTATGTTTGTGGTGATTAATTAAAAAATTTTGTAATTTGACCTCTCTCAGCAAACTCTCTTTTCCTGAGACAGATTTACTCATCTTTATCTCCTCAAGTTGAGTGATCTGAAGGAGTTAACTTCGTTAACCGATGAGCGTGGTCTAGAGAGTACATAAGTAAAGTTACCGAAATGAAAAAAAAAGCAAAGGGTGGACTTTACATTTCAGACCAATGTACCTATGCTTGCATGACAGTCATGGAGAGCAGAACTTTTTAAATGGCAACACCAACCCCAAGTTGTGTGATGCATTCTTTCAATGATAAATGATGTCGACTGAAATAGTGGGCTGAGGTTGATCGGAGAGCATCCATTTCACTCGACTCATCTCTTTTCCCCAAGTTGAGGCCCTCGTGAAGTGAATTTTACTACAATTTTGGGTTGGAGTTTGGTAACAACTTTTTAAGATTTATTTACCTAAGTACAACTGTCCGACAAGACAGTCTGTCGCTTCTGAACTGCATCAGAGGGCATGGGAGAGTGGTTGGTTTGCGCAGAGTTTCAACTCGTTTCTAATGAAGCGCTTATCAATGCGCTTTGATGCGGTTTGGAAACAGGCACCATTGTTTGTCAGAACCCTATACTCAAAATGGTCCCCTTCTAATAGAATGGTTACAGTGACTCATCTTTCATTGAAACTGCTGAAGATGATTCGACATGTTTTACTTGCAAACGATAGTTTTGCGAGGATAAAAAAAAGCTTCATTATGAAGCTTTTCTGAAGCTACACTGAAAAAGTGCAAGAAGTGTGTTCGACACTGAACAGCACAGTTTATGATGCCAGCTTTGGCTCTGGGCATGAGGGAAAATGGTCATAATCTGTCAATAATCTTACAAAGTCTGAAGAGAAAAACCTAGAAGCCAAGTACAAATGATGGTGTTAATTTGGACACATTAGATCTAATCGGGGAAAGCCAACTGATTTGTCTAATTCTACTCGATGTAACCTAAGTCGAAACAAATCTTGACCTGGACCAATCAAATAGCTTTTCTAAAATGTTGTGAGTAAATCATGAATCCTTGGGTCCAATCGGTTGCGATAAAATTGTCGACTACTTTAGCGGTATATCCACCTAAGATTCTTAAGTAGGATAAAGTAACTTTCCCCTCTTGTTTGGAAGCAGTCGATAAATAAGTGGTTACGAAGTTGTGACTGAACTTCACTCGAATCTCATGCTAACATTCACTCGAGTGGCTCAATTGACTAGGATGAATCGAATTGACTTGGGCAAAATAGATGAGTGGAGCAAGATGGATCTCTCCGATCAACCTCACAGCAAAATTTTTGTATGGCACCGTTTTACAGCCTTCTTGTCCACACCTATATCCTTGGTAAAAGAACATAACATTATAATGAATTGGGACCCCGTTTCGTGCATCGCACGACGTGGTGTTGTCTTCACTTTTAAAGAAAGTTAGGGTTTGGGTTTTTTTTTATAACAAGGTGTCTGTGAATTACTGTATTTTTGGGCACTTCAGAGTTCTACGGAGAAACCCAACCTTAAACCTAATACTGGTAATTCTAAGTCAGTGTTGTGATTGATTTCTTGCACCATTATTGCCATAATGATGACAGTAGTTTCTTATTTCTGCTAAGTGGGTACTGTTCTTTCAATTCAACTATAAACGCTCTCTTATTGAAGAATACTCTTAATTTCTCAAAGAAATGAAAGTCTTCCGTTCGGTCCGTGCAAACTTCAGAACCACGAAAGAGTCAGTCATCCTTTTTTGCTTCTTCATTCCAAACTGACTGAAGTTCAACTTTGAAATCAGATTTGCTGCAAATTTTAATTTCAAATACATTATTATAATTTGCTAAAGTCAGTTCAAAGTACAATCAACGATGGAACTCAACAACCAGTCAACGCGCAGATTAACTTGAACCGCAGGTAGATGTGACCCCAGGTGTAGATTTTGTGGTTGAATTTTATTTTTTCCTAGTCTCTGATTTTTGATGCACTTCTGTACCAACTATACTCACACCAGTAAAATGGTAAAAAGAGGAACCTAAAGTCAAGTTCAAGCTTTATCCGAGATTACCTGGGATCTGAACGTTAAACGTTAAGGCAAATTACACTAACAGTCACAGTTCTCATGAAGCAAAACACCTCACGAAGATACGAAATTCTATGTACAGTTCAAGTTTGTTTGAAAAAAAATTACTTTTTTTTTCAAATAAAATTTCAATTTAACGGAGTAAATTTCAATTTATTTTAAATTTAAAAATGCACTTTATTCAAACAAAAATTTCAATTTATTCAAAATAAATTGCCATTTATTCAAATAAAATTAAGAAAATGTCAACCTAATTTAAAATTTATCTGAGATTTATTCAAGTAAAATTCTTTGAAATATCAATAACATTTCAAAATAAAATTGCCATTTTATTTGAACAAAATAGGAGTTGATGCTACTAGGGCTTGGTCGCTCTTATATCAGATGATTTGCAAGTTGAATCAGAGCTACCATGTCTTTTGGTTGTATGCGGCTATTCAGACGAAAGTGTTTACAGGAGAAGTATCAAATATTTTGAAGGAGCTTCATACGGAAGATCTGTTACCAGGAGAAGTATCAAATTATTGAAGGCGCTTTATACGAAAAATAGACAATGTGATCAGGAGAAGTATCAAAATTTTTTGAAGGAGCTCTGAAGCCACCTAATCGAGGAAACTTAAGACTTGGTCGCTCTGATATCACATGACTTGCAAGTTGAATCAGAACGACACGTCCACCCGGGGGTAGGGAAATAAATATAGGAAGATATTTGAAAGAAAAGTTTTTACGAGCAAGTTTTCACGAAGAAGTGTTTTGGGGGAGGTAAAATAAAAAGGAGCTGGTTTGGGGGGAAAAATTTTAGATCTTTGCCGCAATCACTTGAAGTTTAGCTGAAAGTTTTGGTGAAATAATTTTTGACATGAAATTAATAGAAATTAAAAAAGAAAATGAACAAAAGCACTTGCTCTCAGAAGTTTCACGTAGAAAATAAATTCTCACTCCACCACTCTCACTAACTCTGCATACCCATTGAAATTATACAGAACATAATGCAGCGATGATAACTATAGATAAGAGGAACCAGCACACTGCACAGAGTTTTAAGAGAAAAAACCCAAAAGAAAGAGAACTTTCAATATAGACACTCACAAATGACGAAATAAGAGACAGTGGCCTAGAGTTCAAGATGAGAGGAACCATACCACCAGGCATTTTTCTCGAGAACGGCTGATCGAAATGTTTTTAATAAAAAAAATCGGTTACGGAATGGACACAAAAATTTTCATTTTTGATATTTTTAAAAGCCCTCATCAGCTCCTCGTTCATATTAGGAGAAGTTCACACACTTTTTTCAAGTTTTTTGCAAAAAAGCATCTTCTGAAAGTACGAAAAAAGTTCATATCCTCATAGCAGAGGCAATTGCCAACATTTTTGCTCCCATAGACATTTACCAAAAACCCAGATTTTTTTTTGCTATAGGGACTTGGAAGATTTTTGAATCAACCCTTTTGCTTATCCAGTTGAGAATTTCTCACAAATCTTGACAGATTCTGAAAAAATTATCGAAACCCCTTTTGATCGATGTGCAAATGTTACCTTGAGGAGAAAAAAAAAGGTGTATTTTTTTAAATCAAAAATTTTTGGGGCTTCAATGGCAGAATCGGATCGATTCCATGGTCTGAGACATAGACTGCCCAAAATTTTAATTTAACGAAATACACCTAATTTTTTTACTTTAAGGTACCAAACTAGTGGCACATCAATCAAAATGGTTCCAACCATTTGATCAGAATCTGTTATGTATTTGAAGAATTCTCAACAGGGTGGCCACAAAAGCCAATTCAAATTTTTTCCAAAAAACCGCCATAACTCAAAAAAGTGAGGTTTTTGGTAAATGTCCATGGGAGCAAAAATGTAGGAAATTGCCTGAACTTCAAGGACACCAGCTTTTCTCATAACTTTTAAAAAGGGGTTTTTGAAAAAACTTGAAATATAGATGTGATTGAGCCTCCCCTTTCAAAAATGCCCCAAAGGGCTAAGTATTGGAAGCTATCGTAATATGATAAATGAAAAATTTAGGGTTGATTCCCTATGCGACTTCCATGTTTCAAAACATTTCAATCAGCCATTCTCAAGAAAAATGCCTGGTAAGGTGCTCTGGATCACCATGTATACAGGGTGTCAATTAAAAAAGGAGCCAGGCCGAATATCTCGAGAACGGCTCCGGATTCCGAAAAAAGCTGAAACACGTGTTAAATTTTTTGAGCAGGACATCTTTTTAGGGGGACGCCGATTTGGGTCTCTCTCTGGGGGGTCCCCAAGGAGGCTACCACCTCCCTAATCCAATACTTCAATGGGCCCCCAATTTTTTTTATTTAATAATCAAAAATAGGGTAAAATTTTAAGACTTTTGGTACAATTTTAAAAGTCAAAATCGTTTTTCGTTTTTGATTATATCGAAGGTCCAGGGTTTGATTTGGGCCCATTTTCAAGAAGCATTACTTACTCCTCTTTGAAGAGTCGGAATTCACAACTCAAGGACAAAAAATACTCTGAAAACAAGCCCTTTTCAGAAAAAAAATTTAATTATAACAAACATTTATTCAAATTTTGGTTTTGAAGCTCAAAAAACTTTTAGACGTTTTGGGCCCCAAGGAGGGCCATCTGAAAAATTTCCGAATTACGACCCCTATTGAGTGATACATCAATCGAAAAGACGTAACAAACTGAGCATTTCGGCGCAAACCGGGGGTGGATATCGTTTTTACATTTGAGATATCGAATGTCAATTTACAGATTGCGATATCTCGATTGTGAAAAACGATATCGAACTCCGGTTTGCACCAAAATGCTCAGTTTGTTACGCCTTTTTTATTTATGTATCAATCAATAGGGGTTGTATCTCGGAATTTTTCAGATGGCCCTCCTTGGGGGCCAAAAACGTCTAAAAGTTTTGGGAGCTTCAAAACCAAAATTTGACCAAATGTTTGTCATAATTAAATTTTTTTCTGAAAAGGGCTTACTTATTAGAGTATTTCGTGTCCTTGATTTTTAAATTCCGACTCTTCAAAGAGGAGTAATGATTTTTTGAAAATTAGTCCAAATCGAACTTTGACCTTCGATGTATCAAAAACGAAAACCGATATTGAACTTCGATTCGCACCAAAAGTCTGATAATTTCACCCTCTTTTCGATTAATAAATAAAATATGGGGGTCCCTGTTTGAAGTATTGAATTTAGGGACGTGGTATCCGCCCTGCGGGCCCCCTGGAGATGGCCCCGAAATCGGAAACCCCCTATAAAGATGTCCCCCTCAAGCATTTGAACACGTGTTTCAATGTTTTTCAAAATCCGGAGCCGTTCTCGAGATATTTGGCCTAGCTCCTTTTTTAATTGACTCCCTATATGCTATGAAACTTAATGAAAAGCGGTATTACAAGAATAACAACGCAGTCAAAGCAGCTTACACTGATTGACTGCATGTTATCTTTGTATCGCTAGACTGCGATACAAAATCTGCTGGCTGCTTGGTTTTTTTTTTTTTTTTTTTTTTTTTTTTTTAGGAGAAGAAAAAAGTTTTGAACTAAAATTTGGTGGTCATTATCGAGTTTTGTTGGAATTTAGGGCCGTAAATGTGCAGGGCTGGAGAGTGTCTAAAATAATATTGATGAGCAAAAAAAAAAAAAAAAAACAGGTCATCAAATTTTTGCCCCCCCCCCCCAAGCCGAACCCGAAATGACGCCACTGATCGGCTATCTTTGATGTTCGACGTGCGCATGCACAGATTGTTCGGCTTTACGACTGCCATTTTGGCTTTCTTTAAAATGCGTTTTGTGGGTTTATTAATGGATTTTATGACTATTTGATGCCGCTAATGTAATTTTCAGGCGATTTTAATCAGATTCAAAACTCTATAGCGCTGTAGCAAAAGTTTGCAACAAACCTATTGAAAGCTGAAAAGAGAAAATTATTTGATAAGGCTCGCTTTGACCGGACTCCGCACTCCGCAGGAGGCGCGCCCCAGCGAACGACCGAACGGATACCATTATGTTTTGCTTTTGTAATTAAAATAATTTGCTGTTTTATAAAACAAATTGCAATTTTTGCAAACAAATGAATTTGCAATTTTCGCAAAAAAGTTAATTTGCAATTTGAGCAAAATACATTTTGTTACTTTTAAAAAATGTTATTGCTGTTTTTCGAAAACAAATTGCAATTTTTGCAAAAATGTCAATTTGCAATTTGAGCAAATTGCAATTTTGCCATTTTTATAAATGTTTTTGCCAATTGGCCGATTTATTTTGCTCGTATAGCATTTTTTTAATTTGCAATTTTTACAATTTTTTTATTTGCTATAACTACAATTCAATTTTGCTCTTTTTGCTATTTGTATTGATAAACTAGCAAATTGTTTGTTATGTTTACATAAAAAATGAATGCAAAAACTACAATATTTTAATTTGCAATATTTACAATTTTCATTTTGTAATTTTTACAAAACTATCGCTCAATTATCCATGAGCATGTATAAACCAGCAAATTGATTAATTTGCTATTTCAGCAAAGCAAATTTTGATATTCCAGCAATCATTTTTTTTTTCAGTGCATACTTCAGAAATACTTCGCTGAAAGCAATTTATTTATTTTTTTTTTTATTTTTTTATTTATTTTTTTTTTTTTTTTTTTTTTTTTTTTTTGGAAAAAGAACTTTCTGAGCAGAAGCCTTTTATTTAAAGAACCCATCAGAGCTGCCGTTTTGCGTAAAATCATTAGTATTTTTCAATTCACCGATGATTCCACCGGTTGCGAAAAGATTACACAGTTCAGTTCAGTGAATGGCTGTACTGCATGAAAATACCCTAATCTGTATTCTTTTCTCAATCGGTTCAATCGCCGTTTAATTATTGAAATACCCGCCGCAAGTTTTTGAAAGTCATCGCCGATCACACCGGTTGAGAAAATATTACAGATTAGAGTATTCTAGTGCAGTACAGTCATACACTGAACTGAACTGTGTAATCTTTTCGTAACCGCGGTGGAATCATCGATGAATTGAAAAATACTTCTGACGGCAGCACTGCAACCCATCATTATTTCCTCTCAAGTCTCAAAAGATTATCATTTAAATAAACACATAAAAACAAACAAAGAAAACCCATAAAAATCAAACAAACAAACAAACAAACAAACAAACAAACTAAATAAAAAACATACAAGCATAACAAATAAAAAACAAATAAAGAAGCAAACAAACAAACAAAGCAAAAAAAACAAACAAAACAAATAGAAAATAAACAAACAAATAAAAAACCGAAAATTGTGGAAAAAACTTTCTCATTAGGTTGCTGTCGCTCCTAAAATTGATTAAAAAAAAAAAAGAAAACAAGTAAAAAAAACCAAAAATTGTGAAAAAACTTTCTCATCAGGTGCTGTCGCTCCAAAAACTGATAAAATAAACCAAAAAACAAAAAAAACAAAAAACAAACAAAAAAAACAAAACAAAGATAAATAAATCGGATTATTTCAAAAGCTAGCAAATAAAAGGAAAGAGGAAAAAGTTTAAAAAGATAAATAAATCGGATCAGGTGCTGTCGGATTATTTCAAAAGCTAGCAAATAAAAGGAAAGAGGAAAAAGTTTAAAAAGATAAATAAATTAGATCAGGTGCTGTCGGTTTGTTTTGAAAGTTCAAGATGCAAGTCAAAGATGAGCGACAGTCTGGGGACCAATAAATATTACGTTTGACATGTGGAAGATGATGTAAAAACGGAATGGTAATATTTATTGGTCCCCAGACTGTCGCTCATCTTTGACTTGCATCTTGAACTTTCAAAACAACCGACAGCACCTGATCTAATTTATTTATCTTTTTAAACTTTTTCCTTTTTCCCTTTTTATTTGCTAGCTTTTGAAATAATCCGACAGCACCTGATCCGATTTATTTATTTTTTTAAACTTTTTCCTTTTTCCCTTTTATTTGCTAGCTTTTAAAATAATCCGATTTATTTACTTTGTTTTGTTTTTTTTGTTTGTTTTTTGTTTTTTTGTTTTTGGTTTATTTTATCAGTTTTTGGAGCGACAGCACCTGATGAGAAAGTTTTTTCACAATTTTTGGTTTTTTTTACTTGTTTTCTTTTTAACATGCAGTAAGTACTGCATGTTTTTGTTATGGGTTCGTATCGATTTTGGCCATAAACTTCCTGCATAACAATCGAAAATTTTTCGGCTTGGTCGCAAACGTGCGTTGTCAGATTTCCGCACGTAATGATCGCGTCTCGTTTTACGGTGGATTCCCTTCGTTCGATATTTGCGGAGCGGCAACGCCAAAAGTCTCCCTATCCTTTAACGTGGAAAAAAACGAATCGCGCGCTATATCGGATTCTCGATATTCTTCGGTTCGCCGCACAATGGGCAGAAATGAAATCTTTGGCGGTCCAAATTCGATCCTTTCAAAGTTGGGAAATTAGTATTTTCGCTGGGCACTATAAGTGATTTTAAGGGGTTTATTTGGCTCGGTTTTTCTATCCTGGCTTGTCCCATATTTATCGGAGAATATCATTTGATGGATCGACAATTCTTGTGACATCTCATGTCTTTGTATTTTTTACCACTTAGGACTCGATTTGGATCCATAGTGCGCCGTTTGAATGTTTGAGTCAAAGTTTGAGTGAGGTTTTGACAGAGTATTGGCCCTAAGTTTTTCATAAGGATCTGTCTCCGTTATGAATAAATTTGGTAGTTTCATTATTTTGTCTGTGATTACCAACGAGCTATATCTAGTTCGGAAGCTTTGGTAAACATGCGTAACCGCCTCGGAGATTTTAAGGTTACAGATTTGTGAAAATCAATGAGTAAACAAATCGAATTTCTTCGCGTGTTTTCGAACTCTATCAGTGACCAAGTGACTTTCAAATTAGGATTTCTTTTTGAACTGTGCGTGTTTTCTGTCAATCATAGCCTTAATCTCAGTTTCTACTAATTGAAACCCTCAAGTTCTTCATAGCTTTCATTTAGTTTGTCAGTTGTAATTCTCATTCGTCATTTGTAAGCTCCATTACCTATTCTTAATTTTCCATGTCTCGAGACAACTTTACCAGGAACTCTTTCAGGAGCCTTTAGGTACTGTACTGCCTTTGGGAGAATTCCAGGCTGATTATGTGTTGAATAATAGTTAAGTAAATAACCAAACTAGTTATATCTTCGTCCATGGTCGTAAGAGTAATTATTTGTTTGTTTTCTAATATTCATATATCTCGTCTTTAATTTCAATGTTATGATATGATCGTATCGGAGGTTTCAACGATTTGCCAGGAAACAGTTTTCTACTTTCCCTCTAAATACTCTTCGATTAGTTTTTTCCTTAAATTCTGACTTTGCTCGGCAATTCTTGCCGAGACAGGACTGAGACTGTCGCAAGATGTTTAGTGTTTACGTTTGAGGTTAATTGATGAGCAGTGTTCCCAAACGTTTGTTCTTTTTTTAATCATTACTCATGTCCTTTATTTTTTATTAGTGGTGCATTAAAGGATTATTTCAATCAACCATAACCCACCCACTTGCTTCCTATTAACTTCCAGAATCCAGATGTTTGCTCGTGAAATGTTGTGGCCACGGCCGTGGTTGTGGATCATTTTATGAAATAAGCAATCTGAACAATCAACTTATTTCTCAGTGCTCAACCCATCTTTCAGTTCTGTAACTCAATCTAGATTTTATTATTTGCTTTACAAACGCTCACCCACTTCTTTAAGCCAAGAATTCTTGTTTTCGGGTGTGTAGTGAATTCTGTCACGAATCAGTTTGTTGCTATCTTGTCCCTTCCGATCGAAGAGAATGAATTTTAATGTTTTTAATTGCAAGGTTTTGAACCAGACGTCAGAGCCATTGTCAAAGTTGTGGTTTTTATAACTGGTGGCAACTAGTTAATACTGATTGATTTCAATGGGTTAGGATGATTAAAATCCTTGGTGGTTTTCAAAGGTGTGTTCTTCGAGGAGTGATTTATCATGTTGCATCTCACTTTAA